>JAEQBH010006718.1:0-66633 GCA_016808115.1 Tetrastigma voinierianum | reverse complement strand
CTCAGAGGCATGCACTAGGCCGAATCACCGTGCTCTGGGGCATGCCACGCAGACGAAAGCGAATCACCGCAAGGCATGCCATGGCACTAGGCCGAGGCACCACCGCGCTTAGCAAGCACCGTCAATCAATTTGCCTAGGCATGCCATGACACTCAGCTCGAATCAATCCGTCTAGGCATGCCATGACACTCAGTCGAATCACCTCGCCCAGCATGCCATGACACTAGTCGACCACCTCGCTTGCATGCCGACACTAGTCGAATACCTTTGCTCAGGCATGCCATGGCACTAGTCGAATCACCGTGCCTAGGTACGCCATGGCACTGTGTCGGCGCTAACCGCGGCTTGTGTGCAAGCACCGGGTCGCACCGCGCCCGTGCCACGACACTGGGGGGCCGACGTCATTTCAGCATGTCATGGCACCAGTCGCGCCCATGCCATGGCACTAGGTCGAGGCACCGCGCCCATGCCATGGCACTAAAGCCGAGGCACTGCCCATGCCATGGCACTGTAATCGGTGCACCGCCCGCGCTACACTCAGTCGAGGCACCGCGCCGCATGTCATGGCACTAGTCGGTGGGCACCGCGCCAAGGCATGCCTCGCGACCAGTCAGGCACCGCACGGCATGTCACTAGGCCATGGCACCGCTCCAGCGCACCAAAGCAGGGAACCCCGGGTCTAGGCATGTCACGGCACTAAAGCCAAGGCACCGCGGTCTATTCATGGCATGGCACTCAGTCGAGGCACCGCGGCTTGTGCAAGCACCAGTCGAATCAATCGCGGCCCAGCATGTCATGGCACTAGCCCAGCACCGCGCCCGTGCATGTCATGGCACTAGCCCGTGCACCGCGGCCCGTGCATGTCATGGCACCAGCCCGTGCATCGTGCCTAGGGGCAAGCACAAGGCGAATCACCGCGCCTAGGCATACTACGGCACTAGGCCCAGGCGTCGTGCCTGGTAGAGCACAAGGCCGAATCACCGTGCCTAGGCATGTCATGGCACTAGGCCGAGGCGCCGTGCCTAGGCATGTCATGGCACTAGGCCGAGGCACGCCTAGGCATGTCATGGCACTAAAGCCGGCGGCAATCGCGTTCGGCAAGCATCAGTCGGCGCAATCGTGCTCTAGCGCACCGGGTCGGCGCATTGCGCTCAGGCAAGCACTCGTCGGCGCACCGCGCCTAGGCGCCACTCGCCGCAGGCATCGCGCTCAGCAAGCACCGCCGGTAAGTCATCAAGGGGCCTAGGCAAGCACTAGCCGACGCACCGTGCCTGTGCACATGGCACTAGGGCTGACCACCGTGTTTCCGTGCATGGCACTCAGTCGAATCACCGTGCCTAGCATGGCACTCAGCCGAATCACCGTGCTCAGCATGCCATGGCACTCCAGGCCTAGGCCGAGGCACCGCGGACTAGGCATGTCACCAAGATCAGCCGAGGCACGCCGTCTGCGCACAACCAGCGCGCCGCGGACTAGGCATGCCATGGCACTAGGCCGAGGGCACCGGCTAAGCATGGCCTAAATTCCAGAAGTACGGGGGAGGCAAAGATGTAATATCATGGGGTGGGAGGCAGCATGTAATGGCATGGCTCCGCACAAGGACACCACACCATGCCCCTGGAATTCGCCTACCACGTGATCGAGGCAACATGTTCACGAATGGACGCAAGCACTAATCGGCGGCACCATGGCATAGCCCGTGGTGCAAGCGCAAGTCGCTCGGTCCGAATTCGCTTGTCTTGATTTCGGCGCAGCAAGCCGCATTCACCCAACGCTTCTTTACTTCGCGAAGCTTTTTATTCCATACGCATGTTGATCCGCCGACCTAAGATTTGTCTAAATCGCCGCGGGCTTCCCGTACCACCCCGTAACGCCTGTACCTCTTGTCGGAGGGACGAAAAGGGAAACGCGGTGGATCTGGCTCGAGGGGGAGGGACGACCCGAACACATAGGGCCGACCAAGGACGGCAGCACACTGGCCACTTACACCCCGTCGCAGATTTAAGTCGCTCCAGCTGATCTTTACCCGCCGGCCTAATATCGCTTCGCGCCCACACCTGCTTATCCACCGCGAGGACCGACTCCAAGACACGCGCCTCTCGTGAGCCCACCGAGACATCGCACCCGCCACGCGCACTGCTGCTTCTAGCCCTGACTCGACTTAGAGGCGTTTCGCCATAATCCAAATAAGACGGTAGCTTCGCTGGGCTGATCGCTTTTCAAACCAAGCGCTGATGACCAATTGTGCGAATCAACTGCCTCTCGCATCAGGTTGAATTACTATTGGCGTACACTGTCATCGTGAGGGGTAAACTAACCGTTCACGACGGCCTAAACCTAAATTTCACGCTCCCTATCGTGGGTGAACAACCAACACTCAGAATTACCACAATGATAGGAAGAGCGACATCGAAGGATCAAAAGTAAATCGTCGCTATGAACTTGGCTGCCATAAGCCAGTTATCCCTTGCGTAGTCTTTCTCGACACCTCTAGCTTCAAATTCAAGGTCTAAAGGATCGATAGGCTCGCTTTCACTGTCAGATCGATCGGAAATCAATCAAACAGCTAACTGCTCCACACGAGATTTCGTTTTGAGCTCATCTTAGACACCCGTTTATCTTTTAACAGATAGCCGCCTCAACGGCAACTCCCACTGACAATGTTCGTCACGACGCTGGGCTGAGCGCTGGTCCAAATGAGGATGTTCCCGCCTCCGATTCAATGAATAAGTAAAATAACGCAAAGTAGTGGTATTTCACTACCGCTTCCTCCCACTTATCCCACACCTCTCGTCATTTCACAAAGCTCTGACCAGTCAAGCTCAACAGTGGTCTTCTTTCCTACAGATTCGCCAAGTCTGCTCCTCAATGGTTTCACTGGATAAGAGATTGTGACAGCTGGAATCTCAGATCCATTCATGCAATACTAATTAGATGATCAGGCATTTGGCTACCTTAAGAGAGTCATAAGCATTCCCGCCACATACCCGCGCTTGGTTGAATTTCTTCACTTTGACATTCGCAGCATCAAGGTAAATCACATCGCGTGAGCATCCGCAGTGGACCATCGCAATGCTTGTTTTAATTAAACAATGATTCCCTTGTCCGTACTACCAGTCACTGCTCGACGCCTGGAAGGCCCCCGAGGGTTCGCTCCCAAATTGGCCGGCCGCAAGACGCGCGCTAGGGACCGCTTCGCGGAGCAACCGAAAGGCAACCCACCGGATACCGACGGTTCGGATCGGACCCCGTGCCTGCACTCTCGTGAGCTAATCCTTCCCGAGGTTACTGATCCATTTCGTCACTCACATTAATCACCAACTGCAGGTCGCTCACCTGAGACTGACAAGTATGGCGAGTAATGACCGCCGGAGGCACCTTGGCCCTCCCATTTTCATACTGCCGAGGGCGCAGACCGACACCACGCTGACGCAGCGCAGGTCTTCCAGTCACCGGACCCTACCTCCTACCGGAGCCGCCTGTGGTGGGCGGTCAGTTAAACGTAAAAGATAACTCTTCCGAGGCCCTCGACGACGCTCTGACTCTAACGCCGCCGCCACCGCCACGTCCCTGGCTCGTGAATGTTAACCCGATTCCCTTTCACATGCTCACAGGCGCATCGCCATCGGACGGCTTCCCCGTCCCTTAGGATCGACCAACCCATGTGCAAGTGCCGCTTCACATGGAACCTTTCCCCTTCTCACCGCTAAAGTTCTCATCATTTGCTACTACCACCAAAGATCCATCACACAAACAGCCCCACGCCGCGCCCCAGTTTTAGGCGCGACCGCCGCGCCCTCCTACTCATCGAGGCTCGCCCTGCCTCGACTACCGTATAGGTCGCGCTCAGCCATCCATTTTCTGGCTAGTTGATTCTCGGCAAGATGTTACACACCTTAGCGCGATTCGACTTCCATGACCACCGCCCCGCTGTCTTAATCGACCAACACCCTTTGTGGGTTCTAGGTTAGCGCAGCTAAGAATCAGAATCCTGGGCTTCCTGCCTGTCCCCGCACGCAGCTTCGCTTGAATAAAAATGGCCCACTTGAGCTCTTCGATTCCGTGGGGTCTCTACTAATGGAGCAACCGCGGTCATCCCACCTATTTAAAGTTTGAGAATAGGTCGAGGGCGTCATACCGATGCCTCTAATCATTGGCTTTACCCGATAGAATTCTACCACCTGCCCAACGATCCCGCAGGGAAATGAGGGAACCAATTTACTAGATGGTCTCGATGGCCTTTCGCCTCTATACCCAAGTCGACGAACGACGGTAACGCCGCGTCGCGGCCCCACCGTAGTTTCTCCGCTTCGCCCGCTCGCATAGTTCACCATCTTTCGAGTCCCGACAGGCATGCTCTCACTCGAACCCTTCAAGATCGCCTGGCCGACAAAGGTAATCTCGAGGGGATCCCGCCGACGCCTTCCTTACGCCTTACGCGTTTACTAGCCCGTTGGATCTATCATGTCGACCTCGTCCGTGTTTCCAAGACGTCGAGACGGGTCCACGGTCACATGAGCGCACAAATAAGCACGCCTCGAGGGCGCACACGATTCCACGATCGAGGCGACGACGCCTCCACTCGTATGACTATTAACCCGCTCGGGTCGCCAACCACAGCCATCCGCGCCTGAAGTCGACCGGCGGACCGCTGATCGCTGCTCCACATCCGACCGAGGCGCACGCCATTTCATCCGCTTCCTCTCCCGATAATTTCTGGCACTCTTTGACTCTCTTTTCAAAGTCCTTTTCATCTTTCCTCACAGATTTGTCATATCGCCTCGCCCGATGAATTTTAATGAATTTACCGCCCGATTGGGCCGTGATTCCCAAACAACTCCGACTCGCCGACACTGGTGCGACGGTCCGGCACGACGGGGTTTCACCGGCGCCCTTCCAGGGACTCAGCCCATTCGTCGCTGAGACGCTCTGCACTATCTGACGGCGGATCGGCCTCGACTTCCCGGGCTTCCCTGGTCGTCGCCGCTACTAAGGAACTCAGAAGCTTTCCGCTATTGATATGTTTAAACTCACGGTGTTCCCGCCGACCTGGTCGCCGGTCGAGGTTCCTGCCAGGGTAGCCCACGCTATCGCACCATGGAGATTCTCCTCCTGACGTAGGGGGGAAAGGATCAGGGTTCATTTAAACCACCATTGTCGAGGCGCACGCTACGACGTATTTTTAACCAACCACCTGACGCGATAAACCCATGGGAGGGCCAATATCCGCTCTAACTCCGTGCCCCTTACTCGCTTAAAGGGTGGTGGGGCGACGTGCGTGACGCTCAGTGTGCGTGTCGACCCAATGGCGTCAAGAATCATGCTCAAAGACCTCGATGATTCACTCTGGATTCTGCAATTCACAATTGGCATCGATTTTGCCACGCTCTTCATCGATAGAGCCTAGATATCCGTTGCCGAGTCGCTGAGTTAAACACGCCTTTCCCGCGCACCCGCGTGACTCCGGCGACTGGATGGCGTTGTTTCGCTAGATCCCGCGTTTCCACGGGGTTCTGTTGGACGAAGGTCCCCAGGCAAGACACCCCATGCACGGCAAAGGCGTAGCAGGCTCGCTAGGCCCACCGAACCACCAGAGCTGAGTGCGGGAGGTGGCTCACGCCCGGGCTCTGCCTCGACCGTTGTTAAACAACGTGTTCACGGGGTCGCTCGGCCGGGAGCAGGTTCGACAATCCTTCCGTGTCTCGCCCACGGAACCTTGTTACGACTTCTCCCCTCTGTGATAAGGTTCAGCTACTTCGCTGACGCCGCAGCGGCGAATCGCTTCACGCCGCCGCGATCCGAACACTTCCCACCGACACCATTCAATTCCGAGCGATCGCGGTGTACAAAGGGCGTGGACGAGTCAACGCGAGCCGATGATCGCAAGCATTGTGAATGCGAAGACCAACAATCGGGTAATGATCTATCCCCATCAATGGCGAAATTTCAAAGATTACCCGCCCGTTTACTAAGGCCATGTAATTCGTCAATACACGCGTATGCTGCGCGCCCGTAGTCATCTAAGGGCATCACGCACTGCTATTGCCTCAACTTCCTCGGGCCTGGGTTTTTACCATAGTCCTCTAAGAAGCCGGTCGGCGAGGATCACCTTCGTGATAGCTAGCGTTAAAGGTGCTGAGGTCCTCGCTCGCTAACTAATTAACCAAACAAAATCGCCTCCACCAACTAAGAATCCGCCTATGCACCACCACCCATAATCAAGAAAGAGCTCTCGGGCCACAACTTACTATGTCCGACTCGGTAAGTTTCCCGTGTTTCGGGAATCAAATTAAGCCGCAGCCCACTCCCGTAGCCCTTCCACAATTTCGTTTCAGCTCGGCGACCATACTTCCTAACCCAAAACTTTGATTTCATGCGCCGCCGAGTCCTGCAGCAACATCCGCAATGACCCCGGCTCAGATCGCTTATGGTTGAGACTAGGACTAGATTCGATCGCCTCGAGCCCCAACTTTCGCTCGATTAATGAAAACATCCCCGCAACAAGCCGCGCTTGTTCGTCTTCATAACCAAGAATTTCACCTCCTCCGACTATGAAATACGAATGCCCCGACCGTCCCCTCGTTAATCATTACTCCGATCCTCGAAGGCTACCAGGGACCGAAATCCTATGATGTTATCCCATGCTAATGTATCCATAGCGATTCATTTGAGCACTCTAATTTCTTCAAGTAAAGACCGGAGGCACGACCCGCCGCTAAGACTGTGGAGCGCATCGCCTAGAAGGACAAGAGGACCGGTAGACACCGTGAAGGGCTGGACCGACCGACCCATCCCAAAGTCCAACTACGAGCTTTTTAACCCGCAACAACTTAAATATACGCTATCGAGCCGGAATTACCGCTACCGGCACCGTACTTGCCCTCCAATGGATCCTCGCATGGGATTTAGATTGTACTCATTCCACTACCACTCAAAGCCCTGTGACATATTTACTGGTCACTACCTCCCCGCGTCGGATCGTAATTTCGCGCCCGCCTCGGATGTGGTAGCCGCCGTGCCCTCTCCAATCGAACCCTAATTCTCCACCAATACCATGGCAGTGTCACACGCCTCTCTTCGTCGTGTGCGGCGCCTAGAACCCGTCAGCCGCCCTCTCGATGCCTCACTATTCTCCTCGAACACAAGGGCCACTGTGGCACTTCTCCCCAACTCATTTTATTGAGCTGCACAAAATACAAGATTACTTCGCATAGGCTCCCACACCCTGGGCTCAATGCTTTTCTCTGTGGATCCAACCTTAACATAATGAATTAAATCCAAGTGAGCACGCAGTTCCTTTATATAGGATGCTCAAGGGCAACCAAAGAATGAATGACTAAGAGTCCTACTCTAACTCTAGCTTCAAACTGGAAGAAGCCAAAGACAATCCTTCCCGCATTAGGAGTCCTGACTAATGAAACCCCAGACACTGGCCACTCCATTCCCAATTACGAGTAGGAGTCCCTCCCCGCCTGGGGAGCCCGTCCCGCTAGAGTCTTCCCGCCCCGAGAGACCTTCCCGCCTAGGAGTCCGGTGCCCCGCCAGAGCCCTTCCGCCTGGGACGAGGAGTCCTTCCTCAGCTGAGTCCTATTCACAGAGTCCTTAACATAAGACTCCTTAGGTCAGAGGGAATCCTTTACGACTCTGACCAGATGTCACGCCTGGCGCCTCCGCCAGCAAATACGACATTCGCCCCCACCGGGACCTGTCACTCAAGTGCCACGCCCGTGCCCCCTCTAAGCCGTGAGTGCCGTGATACCATCGTGGGCGCGGCCCCTGACCGAATTACTTGTTTGCCTTCCGCTCATGTGCGTGCCGCTTCACGCCAGGCCTCCGACATGGCTTCCCAAATTGCCTTGCTCGCTTTCCTCAGCGCCAGCGTCGGCAATGTTTCACGCCAGACGACCGTTATCAACGGTGGGGCTACCAAACCCTCCCACTAGAACGCCCTCGTTGACTTCAACCCGCGCATACCGCGATCCGGGTCTTCAAACCCGCCAATGTAGCACCCTTTTTCCCAAATGCCTTTGCCTCTTCACTGACGCGCCCTTCCAATGAATCAAGTACTTGGCCCACTTTGCTCTTCCAGCTCTATCTTTCCTATCCCGCAGGATGCTTGCAATCTCTTTACTGAACTCGACTCTAACCATAGGTGGGTTTTGCTTTGCTTGCACTGGCCTGGATTGTGATCACCGTGGATAAGGCTTCGTAGTTTACATGGAATGCTCCAGGTGAAGCTTCAACCTCTCCGGTAGTCAGCTGCGAGCCACGCCTCATACGTCACAACTCTCAAGGGTCCATCGATTTCGAATCAAACCTCTCAAATCGTTTATTCCCGATCTTTTCCCGTGATTCGAGGAGTTAACTTCAAATGTAACCATCTCCCCGCTTCACCTCGAGGTCTCTCGCTCTGGTCCGCATACTTCTTCATGCTGTCACTGGGCTTTCTAGGGTCTGCCTCGCTTCACTGGGCAAACTTGCCGACTCTCGCAAACTTGTACGTTACCGGGCTCACACTACGTCCAGTTGCTTCAGAATCAAGACGGCCTGTGGGCGTACGTGGTTTAACCCGATTGCTACCTCAAAGGGCTCATACTGTATCAACTTTCACGCAGATCGTAGGACAACCGAGTCGGGCTCTGCTCCAACCAATTTTTTCGAGAGGTCATTCATTTAAGTGGCGCAAATACCTTCCAAAGATCTCGATTCACTTCCGTCTCACCATCACCAGGGTGATTCGCTACGAGAACTTGCATTCAGACTTACATCTTGAATGTTTCGTATCCCAAACTCGCTTCGTAAACCGCTGTGATTCGATCGCTATTATGTCTTCAGTATCCCGAATGTTCACAACATTGGCTGGCGAAGATGCGCCGCCGCTTTCGTCGCGATTACCACCAATGGGATAGACGCAATACTGAAACCTGTCTACTACACCACCAAATCGATCCGTTCTACTTTCAAACTCAACCCATAAAGTCCACCCGAGCAGACACCGCCGGCGGTTTCTCCATGGACGGTGGTAATGTAACAACCCGCTTCTTCTTCCCGGCCGCCGTCGCCAACTCACAAACATGGCATGTTCTGGCTATGCTTGCACGTCTTCCTTCATCTTAGCCAATGAAAAGACCGCCAAGAAGGCAAAGTTCTTTCCTCTCCCTGGGTGACTAAATTTCCATCTCGTAGATCATGTAGCTTTCTTCAAAGAAGCCTCGTCTCGAGTCATTGAAGGCACATAGCTTCCTCCTCTGGCATAAAGAACTCATTCTCGAGCTAAAAGACGCCTGTAGCACCTCACCTGGCTTCACCCAGCGACACAGCCCTGCGGTAGCTTCAAGCCCGAACCCATTGCTTGAACCGCTACAACCGAGCCTAACGACGACATAATCCTGCCACTTCCTTCCTACTTCAAAGCATCCGCCAATTTGGTTGTGTCGACCCATTGCAAGACCCACACAAAATCAAAGCCTACAGAATCTACATTCAGCCAAGCTGGGCAAGAAGCTTCTTCCAGTTGTGAAGAAGGGAGCTGGCAAGATCATGTAACAACATTACCAACCAGTTCAATCATAGTGGTTTCAGTTCATGCAATGGATTGACCATTACTCTTCTCATGGGCGCCGATCTTCCTCCACAGATTCAACTTCCGACTCTCAGCTACTGGATGCCTCTTGCACCAAAGATCTACCTGTGGCCCCAACCGGGACGATCCGTGTGCACTTCAAACTGCAACTCCATGCTCCGCAACCACCGCTCCGAGGTGATCGTGATCTTTGCATTTCGGAAGGGCGCCTTGGCACTCTCGCATCCCATTCCCACTTCCTTTTCAAAAGGTCCGCGGAGGAGACCGCTATCTTGACAGTTCAAGATAAATCTCCCGTAGTAGTTTGGCGGGGTCAGAACCACCGCTCGCCACCTCGCCTGGCCGCTGAATTCCTGACGCCACCGCAGACCATCCATCCTTATCTCTGACTTTGAAATCAGATGACCCGTAAACTTGATCTCTGGCCGAGCAAACTCACACTTCTTCGACATACAACCGGTTCGCTCTCATCACAAGCACCATCTCGATAGCGCACTAATGCATCCTTTGTAGAGCCTGGTCAGATCACTGTCGGCAACTGAAACACCACGCACGAATCCTGTGAAGTCGACAGGGACATCATTCATGAGGTTACAAAATGTAGCTGAGCATTAGTCAAACCAAAAGATAACTAAAATCGGCAACCTCCACACCGAAAGATACGATGTAGTCTTTGCCTCGTCCCTTCAGCCAATGCCGCACTTGCCAATATCCCGATCGCAAGTCTAGCTTGGGCGGCACTCTACTTCTCGCTTCAATCGGACGAACAGCCTCCACACCGCGTACTGATACTCGTTCGATCGTGACTTTATTCAAAGGCCCTAATCCACACACATCCGAAGCGCACCATCATGCTTCTTCAGCGACTTGCTCCATACGGCGCCTCGAGGGTGGACCACCCGCATCCAGCAACTCCGCCAACCGCCTGCAACTCTCTCAACTCGGGTGACTGATCCATAGAGCTTCGAAAGCGTGAGGTCTCACCCCTGCACGAGCTCTATCCGATGATCCGCTCCGCCTCTGGCTTCTTAGGTAATCTCGGAGGGCATAACATCGCAAATCTCCGTACGGGGGTTATGGCATCCGCACCCTGACTTACTGGCCTCGGCCGATCTCGATCACCGCCATGGGCAGATATGTGTGCTCACCCTTCCTAAGGCCTTCGTTGCGGCGCATAAGGTCTTCTCCCCGGGTCTCTTAGGCGCTTGTCAAGGCCGCCACAAAGCATGGCTGCTTCTCATCCATGATCAATACCCATCTGCGCGGCAACGCTACTGCTCTTCGGGAAGAAATCGCTGCCTAATATGAAATCAAAACCATCCAAAAGGAACACTACAGTCTATCAGACCTTTCCAATCCCCATCCGAATTGCCAGCGTCTTTGCCATACCATGCCTCTCGCTTGGTCGCTTACTCGGGCCAGCCATATCATCTTTAGCTAGCTTCAAACCGAGTCCGTCGCTCTCGTTGATACAAAATCGTTGGTCATCTAATCTGCCTACTAATGCCACAATTTTCGCCTCCGCCAAGAACTCAACATATCGCCTCTTCCAGAGTCGCCACCAGATCGCATTCAACAACTGAAGAGAAGTTGGCCTCGGTGAAATTTCGCCCGCTTATCTTCCCTTCTTCAGCCTGGTGCGCATCAGAGCCCTCTTCGCAACCGATGTGGCCCATCGCAGAGCAAAAGCATCCCGACTACTCGGTAGCCTCAGGAGGAAGTCGCCTCTCTCCCCACTTTAGCCTCGCGTGATCCTCGCGCTTCTTCCAACCCTTGCCTCCACTCTCGAGGGCTTTCCATCCGACTCCGGCTCGACCTCACGCGCCTTTCCCTTGTGGGAGTAGAGGAAGAGGTCACTCAGAGTTCGATAAAGTGCCACGGCCGAGGGCAAGTCTGACACCTTGCCTCCTCGCTCGCCTTGAGCCCCATCCCCGTAATCCGGACATGAAGTTGAACAAATTGTCTACTGACATGTCCCTATGTCAAGATCTGACCTGAAGAACTCCTTCACATAATCTCCGACCGAGTCTGGTCCGTCGCTTCTTCGCAGATTCCTCGCCATCCACGTCAGAAAATTGCGGGTAAGAACCGATCTTTCATCTTTCAGATTCCGCCGATCTTTGGCCTGGCCAAAGAAGAAATGGCCGTGCCGCCGTTTCCGTCCGCCACCAAAGCTTCATATCACCGTCAAATACATAGTGGTTATCATGACTGCTCACCACCCTAGATTCGAGCAAATGGGATGAAATATCAGCTCCATGTCCCGCAGGAAGTTCCTCCAGCCCTTGCACAGCACCCACCAAGTCTCTGGGCTCCTGTACTTCGCACCTTCGCAGGAGGCGGATCTCGCAGCGTGATGGCGTGCCTCGCACCACCGGCCGCTTCAAGAACACGATCTCCCCTCTGGGGATCCGATCCGCTCCTCACCTCTTCTACGGCCCGCATCTGGCCATGGAACGTCCCCATCCGCTCTCTACTTCCGCCGCCTCTGGTCCCACCAATTCATGCCGTGAGTCAAGTCGCAGCGATCTGCGCATCGATCCGAGTCGAAGCGTGGAATTCGCCCCGCTTGTCAGGTTCATCTCCGCTGGAGCCCCACACCTCGGTGCCTACCGCCTATCCTTGCTACTTGCTCACGCGCAGCGCATCAATCATTATCCTCGCGCTGGGCCATCCGTAGCCTCCGATACCAACTCGGCCACACGCCTTTCTTTTTCGCTTCGTGGAAGTGCATGAACCCGCTAGCTACTTTCTCGATGCCTCACTATTCTCTCGAACAAGGGCTGGCACTTTCCCAACTCGGGATTTTATTAGCTACTAAAATACAAGACAATTTCGAGATAGCTCCCACACACCCTGGGCTCAATGCTTTTCTCGTGGATCCAACTCCGTAACATAATGAATTAACCAAGTGAGCACGCAGTTCTTATGATGCTCAAGGGCAATCCTAGTACAATAATGACTAAGAGTCCCACTAACTCTAGTCTCAACCAAAGAAGCCAAAGAATAATCCTTCCCGCATTAGGAGTCCCGACCGAATGAAACTCCGCATACCCACACGATTCCCACCACGAGTAAAGTCCTCCCCCTCCGCCTGTATCCCAGCCTCGCCTGGGAGTCTTCCCCCGCCCCGCGAGACCTTCCCCCGCCTAGAGTCCAAACTAGGAGTCTTTCCCGCCTAGGATGAGGAGTCCTTCCCGCTGGGAGTCCTGCACCCGCCGCCAGAGTCCTTACCGGCGGGCGACCCTTAGCCAGAGGAACCTTTGGCTGCACCTGACAGATGTCACGCCGCATTTCGCCACAAATAATGACATTCACCTGACCGATTCCGCTTGCCTCAAGTGCCACGCCCCGTGCCCCCTAAGCCGTGGAGTGCCGCGGATGCCCACCGCAGGCGCTGGCCCCGATCGAATTACTTGCTCGCTTTCCGCTCATGTGCGTGCTTCGGCTTCACGCCAGGCCTCCCGGACATGTTTTCCCAACTTTACCTTTGCCTGTTTCCCTTAGGGCGCCATGGGGGCTGGGCACTACTTCTCATGCCGCACGGACTCGTGGTTATCTAGTCCAGGCTAACAGTAGGCCACCATCCTACCATCGAAAGTTGATAGGCGTATATTTGAATGATGCCGCCAAGACGATGGCCGTATATCCGCCTGGTGAGTTATCATAATCATCGTATAACCCGCGCAGCCCGCCGACCTTTATCTAATAAATGCATCCTTCCAGTAAGCTCGGGGTTTGTCAGACGATTAGCCTAGAAATCATTTCACGCTATCCGAGTGTTAAGTACCATCAAACAAACTATAACTGATGAATGAGCCATTCACAGCTTTCACAAATTCCGAATTAGTTCATACTTACACATGCATGGCTTAATCTTTGAGACAAGCATATGACTACCCGGGCAGGACTGGGCCAGGTAGCATTCGTGCAACGCCTGAACCGCATGCACCTACCCTAGACCACAATGGTGCCTGGAGGGCAAAGGTAGCCGATCGTCGTACATACGCTGCCTAGCGATGAACGCTTTTAAGCTCTGGGCATAGTTGTGGATTCTGGATCCCCATGCCCAAGGTTCCGTAGATCTGAGAGCACGAGCCATCATCATGGCCCAGGAACCCCTTCGTATACCACACGCTGGGGAGTACATGGAGCACGATGATCGCTGCAAGGTCCACCCGCCCCATGAGCAGCTTATGGGAGAAAGGCAACACTTCAGAGAAAATTCTGACGGACGAAGCAAACAGCTGTGAACCATTATCATTATTCGGCGTCGATCTAAGCGCCAGAAGAATGAGGGCGGGACGTGGCAGAAATAGCTTCATTACAGCAGTGGCTTCACCAACCCACACATTACCAAACACCACTCACACGCCCATCAAAGCGACTTCCAAGATGCACCAATACACCGAACCGTGACTATTTTGGGAGCCGCCCGCTAGCTACCTAAGCAAATAAGTGATGCCTTTCAGAGTACCGCTATCAGAGGCACATGAGAAGAATGATAACACTATTTCCAAGCAAACCGAATAGCTTGGTCATAATGTAAGACAAGCCTAGACAAAGAAGATTGCAAGCCCAAGGTGTCTGCCACCATGTCTAGGCAATGAACTATGCCGAGGCACCGTGTCTAGGCATGGTATGGCTCAGGCCGAGGCACCATGTCTAGGGCATGCACCCGCAAGCACCCGCCAGCAAGGTTGCGACACTGCCCGTGCACCGCAAGCCAGCAAGGCACTGTGGAGAGGAAACCTTCGCGCCAGCGCTAATTGCCAAGGAACCGTCAGCACTAAGTTGCTGAACCCTCGCTTAGCAAGGCACTGCCAAGGAACCCTGCCTGTGCAAGGCACTAAACCCAGGAACCACACCTGTGCATGGCACTAGCACCATGCCCAGGCACGCACTGTGCCGAGGCTTCATGCCTGTGCATGCACCAGACAAGGTAGTCTCGTGCCTACCAAGGCACTAAGCGAGGCAACCATGGCTGGGGTGGAACGAGAGGCATGCTTGCAATGTGGGAACATCCCGTCGATGTGCTCGAGGCCAAGGGCAGCAAAGATGGCGTCTTAGGGCAAACCGCAGTCGAAGACTCCATCGAGAGCCAGCAACGGATCATTGTCTAGCCGTAAGTGTGCACCTACGTCGAGGACTCGGGGTGGAATATGAGCACGCCCACGCCACAAGCAGCATGGGTGTGTGCACGCCTGTGGCAAAGACGTTAAGGCAAAGATGCCTAGGGGCCACATGCCTAAGCAAGCACTGCCGAGGCACCATGCCTAGGCATGCGCACCAGTCGGTAGCATCAGCGCCTGTGCGCGCATTCAGTGAAGGCACCCTGCCTGGTGCAAGGCACCAGCGGCGCACCGCCGCCACGCACTAAACGGAGGCACCGCCGTGCCTAGGCAAAAGCCCCGTGCCTAGGCATGAACTAGGCCAAAGCAATCAAGTGGACTAGGCCATGCACCAGGCCGAGGCAAGGCCTAGGCATGCACTAGGTCGAGGCACTCGTCTAGGCATGCACCAGGCCGGCACCCGTCGAGGTACGCACTAGGCCGAGGCACCCCGCCGAGGCATGCACTAGGCCGGCGCACCATGCCCAGCGGGCACAGGTCGGCGGCACCCCGTCGAGGGCACGCACTAGCCGCCGTCTAGGCATGCACTAGGTCGGCGCACCCCGCTCAGGCAGTACCAGGCCAAGGCACCTCGCCGAGGCATGCACTGGGGCCGGCGGCACCATGCCCGTGCAAGGCACTAGCTAAGGCACTCGCCTGGTGCGCGCCACTGAACGGCGGCACCGCCGAGGCTTACTCAGGCCAAGGCACCCTGCCGAGGCATGCACTAGGCCGAGGCACCATGCCCAGTGCAAGGCACTAGGCCAAGGCACCCGTCTGTGCATGCACTGTGCCAAGGCACTCGTCGAGGCATGCACTAGGGGCCGAGGCACCATGCCCGTGCAAGGCTGGAGCAAACCGAGGCACCGTGTTCAGGGCAGCGTACTAGGGCCAAGGCACCATGCCCAAGCAAGGTATTCAGGCCGAGGCACCATGTCTAGGCAAGGTACTAGGTGGGCCGAGGCACCATGTCTGGGGCAACAGCCACAAAACTGCCGCCCGGCGCGCGTACTCAGTCGAGGTACCGCTCTGTGTGCATGCATCAGGTCGGCGCACCGCGTCTAGCGGCGCATCAGTCGAAATACGCCTGCGCAGACAGGCACCGCGCCAGAGTACGCACCGTGCCAGGCAACGTAAACCCAGGCATGCCTTTCGCCGCCAATGCGGGGAAGCAACGGGGACCAGAGAGGCATGCTTTGCAACGCGGGGGAACGCCCGCCCATATTTGGGCGCCATGGGCAGCGCATGGCGACCAGCAAACGAGTTCACAAAATTTACCGCGTGGTTGTGCCAATCCGGGTCATCGGTTTACCAACGCAATCCACGGTATCGCGGTGGCGGCGAGATGCCACCGCCGCCACAGCGTACGGTGCGTGTGCATCGCCGGGGCAGCACGCCAAGGCGCAGCCCAGGCCGGGCGCGCTGCCGCTCCAAGGAGCAACCACCCCAAAAGACAACACAGCCTCAGAAAACTGAGGAGACATCACACATGCTGAGGAGACATAATGGCAAATTTAACCAGAAAGCGATTTTAGTCCCGTTTTATTCGCTTTATAATAATTATACATGGCCAAGAAAAAAAGAAGAAAATTCTGGACCAGAAAAAATATTTATTTTTACTATTTCAATGGAAAAATAGGGAAAATAGAGCAAATAGGAGAAAATAGTAAAATATTTTAAAATTCATTTTTCACATGGGAAAAATATTTGGGACCAGAATTGATCGATTTGAAGTGGAGGAAATATTTTATTTTAATTTATTTACTGAAAAATAGCCAAAATGAGTAAAACAGTGGAAAATAGGGAAAATAGTGTGTTATAAAAGAATTGATTTGAAGATTTGACTACTGGAATGCAATATTTTATTATAAAATATTATTTGATAATATTTAAAATGAAAAAGGATAATTTTAAAATTTTTTTCTAAAAATATAGGAATATGGGGAAAATGACGGGAAAAGGTATTGAAAAACATTTTTACATGAGAATGATATTTTGAACAATGAAATGATAAAGAACAATAATTAGAAACTGTTACTGGTTAGAGTTAATTATGCGATAGGTGTGGGAAGCCAATTAATATTAATGGAAAATACAATGAGGACAACAAGTGGTCAGGCAATTCACTGATATTGTTTATGGCACCATTTGAAGATTGAAATACATTTCGCACCATGAACCCAAGCCACGCACGCAAGGTAAAGACCAGCCGAGGCACCGTAAGTCATGGCATGGCACGCACGCTGACTAGTGGCGAGGCCCCGTGTGTCTAGGCACGACAAAGCACTGTGACCGAGGCCCTAGAGGCTCCCAGCGCGAGATGGCACTAGTGCCGAGGCCCCGTGTGTCCATAGGCATGACAAAGCCAGACCGAGGCCAGGCGTTCAGGCATGGCACACTAGGCCGAGGACCCGTGTGTCTATGCATAGCATGCCATAAAGACTAGCGCCGAGGGCCAGAATCTAGGCATGGCATGCCATAGCACTACCAGGCCCCGAGGCCCCGTGTGGCCCAGCATGGCATACATAGCACTAGCCCGAGGCCCCGAGGGCCCCTGCGGTGCTAGGCATGGCATGCCATAGCACTCACCCCGAGGCCGGAGGCCCCGTGTGCTCAGCATGGCATGCCATACACCAGCCCCAGGCCCCGAGGGCCCCGTGTGTCTAGGGCATGGAATGCCATACATTCAACTGAGGCCCCGTGGGGCTGAGGCACGGCACTGCCATACACCGAAACGAGTCCCAGGCCCTGAGGCCCTGGCCCAGGCATGGCATGCCATGCAAGATCAGCGAGGCCCCCGGGTAGCCTGTGTGCATGGCACGCCATAAAGACTCACTCGAGGCCCCGAGGCTCCTGAGGCCCCGGCGTGTTCAGGGCATGGCATGCCATAGCACCTAGGCGGAGGCCCCGCGGTGTTCAGGTACTGCAGATGCCATAAAGACTAAATTCGAGGTCCTCAGGTTCAGTGCATGGCATTATAGCACTAGCCCGAGGTCCAGGCATGGCATGCCATAGCACTAGCACGAGGCCCCGTGTTCAGCATGATATGCCATAATAACACTCGAGGCCCGGCCTAGGCATGGCATTGCCATAGCACTAGGCTGAGGCCCCAGGTGTCTGTGCATGGCATGCCATAGCCTCAGCGCCGAGGCATCGTGTGTATGTGCATGGCATGGCATGCATGGCATGGCATAAAGACTAGGCCGAGGCCTGCAGGCTCAGTGGCTAGCATGCCATGATCAAACAGGCCCCTGCAGGTCCAGCAAGGCATGTCACATAAAGACTAGGGCGCCAGCATCGTACCAGTGCGGCATGGATGGCATGCACTAGCCCGAGGCCCCGAGGCGCGAGGCGCGGAGGGCCCCAGGCCCCGCAGGCTCGGTGCATGGCATGCCATAGCACTAGGGCGCCGGAGGCCCCAGGCATCTAGGCAGGCATGCCATAGCACTAGGCGCGGAGGCCCCGGCGGTGTGTCTAGGCATGGCATGCCATAATTCCAGCCCGAGGCCCCGTGTGTCTAGGCATGGCATGCCATAGATTAGCGCGGAGGTCTTGGGGTGTCTAGGGCATGGCATGCCATAGCACTAGGCGCGCAGGTCTCAGGTCTAGGGCATGGCATGCCATAGCACTAGGCGCGGAGCGGTCCCGTGTGTCTAGGCATGGCATGCCATAGGCGCTGAGGCCCCGTGTAAGCTTAGGCATGGCATGCCATAGCACTAGGCGCCGAGGCATCGTGTGTCTAGGCATGGCAGCAAGACTAGGGCGCGAGGCCCCGCAGGTTCAGGGCATGGCATGCCATAGCACTAGCCCGAGGCCCCGTGTAATTCAGGGGCATGGCATGCCATAGCATTAGGGCGCGTGAGGTCCCGTGTGTTCCAGGCATATATGCCATAAAGACTAGGCTCCAGGTATCGCGCCCAGCATGGCAGCCATAATAGCTGAGGCCCCGTAAACAGGGGCATGGCATGCCATAGCACTACCCCGAGGCCCCGTGTGTCTAGGCATGGCATGCCATAGCATTAGGCGCCGAGGCCCCGTGTGTCTAGGCATGGCATGCCATAGCACTAGGCGCCGAGGCATCGTGTGCTCCAGGGGCATGGCATGCCACAAGATCAGGCGCGGAAAACTGCAGTCAGGCATGGCATGCCATAAAGACTAGCCCGAGGCCCCGTGTGTCTAGGCATGGCATGCCATAAAGAATAGCGCGAGGCCCCGTGGTACCCAGGTACGGTACGCCATAGCACCAGCGCCGAGGCATCCGTGCTCCAGGCATGGCATGGCATGGCATGGCATAGCATGGCATAAAGACTAGCCGGCCCCGCAGTGTTCAGCATGGCATAGCACTAGGCCGATGCCCCGTGTCTAGGGCATGGCATGCCATAAAGACTAGACCGAGGCACCGTGTCTAGGCATGGAATGGCACATTCATGAGAAGAAACCTCAACCCAAAAAACAATGTTTTAAACTAGCGAGTTTAATCTAGGCATGGCATGGCGATGGCATGGCACTAGCCGGTAATCGCCAAGGTGCATGCACTAGGGCCGAATCACCGTGTCTAGGCATGTCATGGCACAAGGCCGAGGCACCGCCACCAATCGCAGAACAAAAATGCCGGCGCACTAGGTCAGTGCCACCGTGCCTGCAAGCACTTGGCCGAGGCACCGCCTTGAAAATGACTAGCCTAATCACCGTGCCTAGCATGCCATGGCACTAGTCGAATCAATCGTGCCTAGGTATGCCATAAAACAGGCCTGAGTAATCCCGCGGCTTAGCAAGCACCGGTCGAATCACCTTGCCTAGCATGCCATGACACTCCAGTCGAATCAATCTTGCCCAGCACACATGACACAGTCGACCACTGCTTAGTACGCCATGACACTAAATAATCACCCCGGCTTCAGGCACGCCATGACACTGCCAGTCGAATCGCCTAGGCATGCCATGGCACCAGGGCCGAATCACCGCCTAGGCATGCTCATGGCACCCAGTCGAGGCACTCGCTTAGGCGCGTTCGGCCGAGGCACCGCGCCCGTGCCATGACACTAGGTCGTAATGTCGCTTGGGCATGTCATGGCACTGTGCCGAGGCACCGCCCATGCCATGGCACTAGGTCAGGCACCGCGCTCCATGCCATGGCACTCAGGCCGAGGCACCGCGCCCATGCCATGGCACTAATCGGCGCAATCGCGGCTCGTGCCATGGCACTGTAGCCCAGGCACCGCGCCTTGGCATGTCAGCGCACTCAGCCGAGGCACCGCGCCAAGGCATGCCTCGTGACTAGGCCGAGGCACCCGTAGGCATGGCATGTCACTAGCCATGGCACCCCGTCAGCAAGGCACTGTGCGTGGGAACCCCGGTCTAGTGCATGTCATGGCATCAGCCGCGCACCGTGTCTATTCATGGAATGGCATCTAGGTCGAGGCACCGCGGCTTTTAGCAAGCACTGGGGCCGAATCACCGCGCCTGTGCATGTCACGGGCATTCAGCCCAGCACCGCGCCGTGCATGTCAAGGGCACCAGCCCGTGCAATCGCGCCCGCATGTCATGGCACCAGCCTGCGCACCGGCCAGCGCGCAATCACCCGCGCTCAGTATGTCACGCACTAGCCCAGCGTCAGGCTCATGGCACGCTAACCATCGCCTGGTGGCGGTCATGGCACTTCCAGGTCAGGCGCTGCCTAGGCATGTCATGGCACTAGGCCGAGGCACCGCGCCCGGCAAGCACCGGGCTCAGCACCGCGGCTCAGTGTAAAGCATCAAGGTCGCAGGCATTGTGCCTAGGCAAGCACTCGCCGGCGGCAATCGCGCCCAGGGGTGCTAACTCGCCGCAGGCATCGCGCTCAGGGCAAGCACTCTCGCCGAGGCATCGCGCCTTAGGCGCTAATTCGTCGACGCACCGCAAGGCCTAGGCATGTCATGGCACCAGTCGAATCAATCGCGCCTGTGCATGGCACTCAGTCGAATCACCGCCTAGGCGCATGCCATGGCACCAGCCTAGGCCGAGGCACCGACTAGGCGTACGTCACGCATCAGCCGAGGCACGCGCCTAGGCAACGACCCTGAAGCAATGTCGCGACTAGCATGCCACACACCAGTCGAGGGCAACTGGTTCACAACGTGGCCTAAATTTTTAGCAATGGGGAGGCAAAGATGTAATATCACAAAGCGGAGGCAAAGATGTAATGGTACGCACCTCGCACAAGGACACCACACCATGCCCCAATCGGTCTGCCACTGAATGATCGAGGCAACATGTTCACGAATACACCTAGCACGATCGAGGCACCATGGCATACAGCCCGTAAAGCGCAGTCGCCTCGTCCTCAGAACGCTAGTCCCGGGATTTCGAAAGGCGCAATCATCAAACTGAACTGGCTTCATCGCTTTTTAGCTTTTATTCCACATTACTTAACCCAGCCGACCCAAGATTTGTTCAACGGGCTGGCGGCTTCGCACCACCCGTGTAACGCCTGCACCTCTTCGCTTCGAGGGACGAAAAAGCGGAAACGCGTGGACGGCTCGAGGGGAGGGACGCACCTGAGCGGCTACGAGCTGATCCCCGCGATCGGCGCAAAATACCACACTGGCACACCCCGTCAGACGGCGTCACACCGCAAAGGATTCTACCCGCCGCCGCCGTTCACGATACGGGCGCGCTCGGCGACGGTTTGTCCAACCACAGGACCGACCAAGGACACGGCCTTCTCGAATGAAACTCGCCCAGGTCACCGCCACGCGCGACGTCGCTTCTAGCCCTGATTCTGAATTTTAGAGGCGCCAATGGCAGGCAATCCAAATGACTTAGTCGCGGCCACCGTTTTAACCATGCTACGACCAATTGCGTAATCCACCCAGTCTTCCCATTAGCCATGAATCACGCGACACCGTCATCGTAGGGTAAAACTAACCCGTCTCACGACTCCGCCTAAACCCGTACCACGCTCCATCGTGGCAACAACCAACACTCGTGAATTTCAGTCGGCCAACACAGCAGCGGTTTCACACTGGCGACTGGGCGCAACGCCGCTATGAACGCCGGTCGCCATAGCAAGCCAAGACCGGTAACTTTTCCACACCTCTAGCTTCAAATTCGGAAGGTTCAAAGACGATAGGCCACGCTTCTACTCGTCAGATTCAGACCGGAAATCGTAATCAAACGAAGCTTTTACCCTTTTTGTCTACCACTGATTTCGTTTTACTGAGTTCATCCAGGACACCTGCGTTATCTTTACCGATGTGCCGCCCCGTACCTAAACTCCCACCCGACAATGTCTTCCGTCAGACACGCACAGCGCCAGTCCAGCGGGATGTTCCCGCTCCGATTCACGCCAAGAAACAACGTTAAAAGTAGTGGTATTTCACTTTCGCCAAGCTTCCGCTCCCACTTATCCTACACCTCTGGGCGTCATTTCACAAAGCCTGACTCAGAGTCAAGCCTCACCGTGGTCTTCTTTCCTCGCCGATTCCGCCAAGCCCGCTCCTCTCGGGCCGTGGCTCTTCGCCGGATGCGAGACGCGATCGTCAACCCGTTATCCATCGCCACCACCACGACCAGGCATTTGGCTACCTTAAGAGAGTCATAAGCATTCCCCCGCTACTCCGCTTTTGGTCAATTTCTTCACTTCGACATCGCGGTTCACAATCACATCGCGTGGAGCATCCGCAGTGGACCATCAGCGATCGCTTGGCTTAATTAAACAATGGACTCTTTGTCCGTATTCAGCTCAGTCGACCGCTCGACGCCTGAGGAAGGCCCCCCGAGGGAGCCGCTCCTCTGGGCCGTCTCGGCCGCAAGACGCTGGCAATCGCCGCTTTCTCGCCGCGATGTTTCAGTACCAATCGATACCGACGTTCTGGACCTGGACCCCGTGCCTAAATTCCCTCGTGAGCGCCAATCCTTTCCGAGGTTACTGATCCATTATCAATTTCCCTACTACATTGTTCCATCGACTGCATACGCTCACCTGGAGACCTATAAGCACATATATCACCACGCGGAGTGTTCTGTCCTCCGATTATGGTCATTTGAGGCGACCGGACACCACGCGACGCAAGTACTCTTCCAACCGCTTAGGACTTCTACCTCCACCGGTCGCCTGGTGGTGGGCGGCCGTTAAACGTAAAAGATAATCCTTCCCGAGGCCCTCGACGACGCCTCCCAATTTCACCGCTGTCGTCGCCACGCCTTGGCTCAGAATGTTAACCCGATTCCTTCGAGATGTTCACGCGGCGCAGACGCTGATCACCGCTTCCCGCCTCTTAGGATCGACTCAACCCATGTGCAAGTGCCGCTCACATGGAACCTTTCCCCTTCGGGCCTTCAAAGTTCTCATTTGAATATTTGGTTACTACCACCAAGATCCGCGACCGACGCCGCCCACGTCATCGTTTTATACGACCGCGCTCCACCATCGAGGTCGCCCTTGCCTCGACTGGGCCAGAGGGTCGCCGCCACAGAACTGGTTTCGGTTATTTGATCGGCAAAGGAGTTTGCTACATTACCTGATGACACCTACGATCACCGCCCCGTCGTTTAATCGACCAACACCAGGGTTCTGAAGAGCGTTAGTCGGCACCGCAATCCGCTCGGCTCATCCCTAAAGACGCTGGGCTTCTTCACAACAAAATGGCCCACTGAGCCTTCACCCCGTTTTTCGGTCTTAACGGAGCGTGCCTGTGCCGTCCTACCTATTTAAAGTTTGAGAATAGTCGAGGGCGTTTGCGCCTGATGCTCGAATCATCGCTTTGACCCGATAGAACTCCTCGAAACACACCAAACATCCTGAGGAAAACGGTGAGGGAACCAAATTTACTAGATGGTCCCCACGAATCACTCTATAACGCTTTTCGACGAACGATTTCCAGACGTCAAGATCACGCGGCCTCCACCAGTTTCCTCCGGCTCGCTCGCATAGTCACCATCTTTCAACCTGACAGCATGCTCTCACTCGAACCTTCTCGAAGATCAAGGTCTGGCCGACTGCACCCCCAGGATCCCGCCGATCAACTTCCTTACGCCTTACGGGTTTACTAGCCCGCTGACTCGCACATTGTCGTAATTTTGGTCCTACCAAGATTCGTCGAATGGGGTCTACTGGCCGACGCCATGAGCGCACAAATGGCACGCCCGAGGGCGCCGCATTCCACGATCGGCGCGACGACGCCCACGTATGACTATTAACCCGGCCGGTCGCCGCCCCAAACCGCTTCTGGCCCTACGCTCGAAAGTCGATCAAGTGACCGGCCGACGTCGCCCACATCCGACCGAGGCGCATCGCCGGCCCCATCCGGGCTTCCTCCCGACAATTTCAAGCACTTCTTGACCTTTCAAAGTCCGATCTTTTCTCGCGACAGATTTAAGAATGCTCACCAGAGCTAGCTCGATCGACTTCACCGCCCATCATTGGCCCCAACAACCCGACTCGCCGACAAATACCGTGGTGGCTGTGGTCCGCACGACGGCCTCACTTTTCCGGCGCTCTGGGGATTTCGCCCTACCTGACGCTTCCGCACTACACTTGACGCGGACCGCCGACTGTCGGGCTTTTCCCGTCATCACTGCCATTGCGGGAACTTTAAAGTTTTTCCTCCGCTTATTGATATGCGAAACCCAATGTGCCTCGCCGACCCGGGTCATTGGCCGAGGTTCCCTGCCTTCGTAGCCCCGCCGCGGCGCCGCGCCCGACATGAGATTCTCCTCCTTCCTCCTCCGACGAGGGGGAAAGGATCAGAGGTTCGCTTCAAACCACCGCTTGTCGTGGCGTGCATCACGCGACGTATTTTTAACCAACTTCACGACGCGATGTTCCACGGGCCAATGTCGCCTAACTCCAGCCCTTACTCTACGGAAAAGGGTGAGGGGCGACGCAGCGTGGACGCCAGTAGAAGGTCTCTCACCCAATGGCGTCGGGGCTTAACTTATGCTTCAAAGACTCGATGATTCACTGATTCGCAATTCACACCAAGTATCGCAGACTTTGCTACGCTCTTCATCGGCGAGCCTGGGGATATCCGCTGTCAGAGTCGCTTTTGTGAGTTAACGACCACGCTTCTTCCCGCCGCGACCCGTGGACCGGCGACGGATGGCGTTGTTTCGCTGTATTGTCCTTACGTTTCCACGGGGGTTCGTTGTTGGATCTGAAGGTCCCCGGGGCAAGACACCCCCATGCACTGGCAAAGGAAAGCATATTCCGAGGCCCACCGATCCATCGAGCGGAGTGGAGGGCTCACGCCGCCCGCCCTCGACTGGGTTAGAAAGAACAACGTATCGAGCGCCGGCTGATAGGGTTCACACGATCCTTCCAGTGTTCAC
Organism: Tetrastigma voinierianum; assembly: GCA_016808115.1. Taxonomy (NCBI): domain Eukaryota; kingdom Viridiplantae; phylum Streptophyta; class Magnoliopsida; order Vitales; family Vitaceae; genus Tetrastigma; species Tetrastigma voinierianum. The sequence continues at coordinate 41,628 of JAEQBH010006718.1, read as the reverse complement.
AATTTACTCTGAACCTTTGTTACGACTTCTCCTCTTCCTCTAAATGATAAGGTTCAAATGACTTCTCACATCGTCAGCAGTGCTACAACCGCTTCACGCCGCGATCCGAACACTTCACCTGGCACCATTCAACTCCAGAGGGAGCTGACGGGCGTGTGTACAAAGGGCGTGGACGTATCAACGCCGAGCCGATGACCGCTACCAGGAATCTTCGCTGAATATCCGAACACCGCAATGATCTATCCTCATCACGATGAAATTTCAAAGATTACCCGGCCCGTTTACTGTGCCATAGACTCGCTGAATACATCGGCAGAGACGCGCGGCGGCCCGTAACATCTAAGGGCATCATGCACTGCTATCGCTCAAACTTCCTCGCCTAAGCTACTATATAGTCCCTCTAAGAAGCCGGCCGCGGGAGGATCACCTTCAGATAGCTAGTTAAGAAAGCCGAGGTCTCGTCGTTAACTGGAATAACCACAACGCCTCCACAACTAAGAACCGCCACATGCACCACCACCCATAGAACAGCAGCCTCCCACCTCGTCAATCCTACTTATCTGACTAAGTTTCCCGTGTTTGAAGTCAAATTAAGCCGCAGCTCCACTCCCGGGTGGTGCCCTTCCACACCTTTAAGTTTCAGCCTTGCGACTATACTCCCTGGGAACTCAAAAACTTGATTATGTTGCACTTGAACCAAAGAAGCATCCGCCGATCCCCCGGCCTAAGATCGCTTACGGTCAGACTGGGGACTGCATCCGATCGCCGAAACCCAACTTTCGCTTCGACACGAAACATCTCGCAATGCTTTCGCAGCTTGTTCGCCTTTCATAAATCCAAGAATTTCACCCCTGACTCATGAACACAATGCCCCGACTGGCCCCGTTAATCATTAATTCGATCCCGAAGGGCCAACACAGACCGAAATCCTATGATGTTATCCCATGCTAATGTGTATCCAAGGCCAGAGGCTTGCTGAGCACTCTAATTTCTTCAAAGTAACAGCAATCCGAGGCACGACCGCCGCTAAGACCAGGAGCGCATCGCCAGAAGGACAAGAGGACCTGCACACCGTAAGGCGACCGACCGACCCATCCCAGCAAGTCCAACTACGAGCTTTTTAATCGCAACAACTTAAATATACTATCGGAGTTGAATTCATCACAACGCGCCCGCATTCGCCCTCCAATGGATCCTCTCGCTAGTGATTTAGATTGTACGATTTCACACTGCACTCAAAGAGCCCCGATTAACATCGATCACACACCTGCCGATCAGCACTCATACCGCCGCCTTCCTCGATGTGGTAGCCGCTTCTCGTGCTCCCTCCTCCTAATGTAACCCACCTCCGCCACAATTGCCACCTACGGTAGGCCACTATCCTACCATCGAAAGTTGATAGGGCGTATATCGAATGATGCGTCACGCACGATGGCCGCGGCGATCCGCCGAAGACATATGAACTGAGTCGACAACGTAAGGTCATGGTCAGACTTTAGGATCAATAAATGCATCCTTCCAAGTCGGGTTTGTCGCATCGGATAGCCTGAATTGAATACGCCATCCGAAAGGTTAAGTACCATCAAACAAACTATAATCGATGCATCGAGCCATTCGCGCTTCAATACCAATTAGTTCATACTACACATGCATGGCTTATGACAAGCATATGACTAACGCGTGATCAACCGTAGTGATCTTTCAGGGGCAACGTCGAACCGCATGCACCTACCCTAGACCACAATGGGTGCCTGGAGGGCAGCAGAGCCGATCGCCAGACATACGCCGTTTACGAACGCTAAGCTCCTAGCAATAGTGTGATCTGCATCCCACGCCCGTGTTGGCTCATCCAGAGCACGAGCCATCATCATGGCCCATTGTAGAAACCCCTTCTCGCATGGTCACGGAGGCTAATGGAGCACGATGATCGCCAGGCATCCACCCCGCTTCCCCGAGCAAGAGCTAGATGGAGAAAGGCAACATTCGAGAGAAAATTCCATCGATTGGAAGGCAACACAGAACCATTATCACGATGCCCAAGGCTTGATTCAGCGTAGCTAGAACGAGTGAGGGACGCGGGCAATAGTTCGTTGCACTCCAGCAAGGAGCCTACCAACCCACATTACCCAAACACCACCACGCTACATCGTTGACTTCAAGATGCACCACACACCGAACCGTGACTATCGGGAGTCATTCCTAAGAAGCTAATACCTAAGCAACAAGTGATGCCTCAGAAGACTATCAGAGGCATGAGAAGAATGATAACACTATTTCCAAGCAACCGAGACGGTTGGTCGGCAACAGAAATACAGTTTCAGGATGAAGAAGATTGCAAGCCCATGCAGGTCTAGTCATCATGTCTAGGGTGACGAACTATGTCGAGGCACCGTGTTCAGCACAGGCGGCGCCTGGCCGAGGCACCATGTCTGGGCATGCACTCCCCGCGCGCACCGTGCCTGTGCATGTCATGACACTAAATCCCGTGCACCGCGCTTGTGCAAGGCACTAGGGAGCAGGAACCGTGTCTGTGGGCACTAAGCTGGCAGAACCCTGCCCAGCAAGGCACTAAGCTATGAACCTTGCCTGTGCAAGGCACTGTTTCAAGGAACCTCGTCTAGGCAAGGCACTAAACCGAGGAACCACACCTAGGCACGGCACTACACCGCCTGCATGCACTGTGCCGAGGCTTCATGCCTAGGCATGCACTAGACAAGCAGCACCGTGCTCAGCCAAGGCACTAAGCGAGGCACCATGGCGGGAACGAGGCATGCTTGGGTACATGGGGAACATCCGCCCATAGCTCGAGGCCAAGGGCGCAAAGATGGCGTCTTAGGGCAACGAGCCGACAAAGACCGCACGGGAGCTAGCAACCGGAACACAGCTCACCGGCAGCAATCTACGTCGAGGACTCGGGGGTGGAATATAGCACGCCTACGCCACAAGTGGTACGGGTGTGTGCACGCCAGGGGCAAAGACGCAAGGCGCGATGCCTAGCCATGGCACCATGCCTAAGCAAGGCACTAAGCCGAAAGAGACCATGCCTAGCATGCACTAAAGCCGAGGCATTTCGCCAGCATGCACTAAAGAAGGCACCTTGCCTATAAGGCACTGTGCCACGCAAACCCGGCCAGGCATGCACTAAACTGAGGCAATCGCGTTCAGCAAAAAGCCCTGCGCCTAGCACGACCAGGCCAGCTAATCGGATCAGCTGCACCAGGTCGAGGCACCGCCCAGGCACGATCAGGTCAGCAACTCACTCCAGTACGCACTAGGCCGAGGCACCCCGTCGAGGCATGCACTAGGCCGAGGCACCTCACGAGGCATGCACTAGGCCGAGGCGCACCAGCGCCGCCCGCGCGGTACCAGTCGAGGCACCCGTCGGCGGCATGCACTAGGCCGGCACCCCGTCTAGGCATGCACTAGGTCGAGTAACTCGCCTGTGCATGCACAGCCAAGGCACCCCGCCGAGGCATGCACTAGGGGCCGAGGCACCGCCTGCAAGGCACCAGGCCGGGCACCGCCCAGCTGTACCAGCCGAGCACCCTCGCCGAGGCATGCACCAGGGCCGGGCGCACCGTCGAGGCATGGCACTAGGGCCGAGGCACCATGCCCAGTAAGGCACCAGCCGCGCACCCGCCTGTGCATGCACTCAGCCAAGGCAATCCCGCCGAGGCATGCACTAGGCCGAAACGGCGTCGTGCGCGAGCAACCGGAAATCGTGTCTAGCAAGGTACTCAGGCCAAGGCACCATGCCCAAGCAAGGTACTAGGCCAGGCACCATGTTCAAAGTAAGGTACTAGGCCGAGGCACCATGTTCAGTAAGGCACAGTTACAAACATGCCCAGCAAGGTAATTAGGGCTTTTAGGCACTGCTCTAGGCATGCACTAGGCCGAGGCACCGTGTCTAGGCAAGGTGTCGAGGCAATCATGCCAGTGTTACCAGTAATCGCGCTCAGAGGCATGCACGCAGCGAGGCAACGGGGAACGAGGGCATGCCTTCGCCACAACGTGGGGGCAACGTAAACAGAGGCATGCTCGCGAATGGGGAATCTCACCGGCAGCTGGGCGTTTAAGGCAAGCAAAGATGGCATCTTAGGTAACGACGTATTAACGATCGCGTGGGAGCAAGCAATCCGGTCATTGTCTACCACCAAAGAATCTGATGTCAGCCAGGGCATATGAAAGCACGCCCATGCCACGAGTGGCATGGGTGTGTGCACTCCTTCGGGCAAAGACGCAGCGGCCTGCAAGGCCGCTAAGCCCATGAGGCAACCACCCCCCGAAAGAGCAATATAAGCCTTTAGAAAAATCCGATGGTGACATCACACATGCTTCTCGAGGAGACATAATGGCAAATTTTAACTGTGAGCGATTTTAGTCCCGTTTTTTTTGCAGATTCGCTTATAATAATTATACATGGCCAAGAAAAAAAGAAGAAAAAAATTTGGACGCAGAAAATATTTATTTTTATTTATTTACTAGAAAAATAGGGGAAAATAGGGAAAAATAGGAGAAAATAGTAAAAATATTTTTAAAATTCATTTTTCACATGGGAAAAATATTTGGGACCAGAATTGATCGATTTGAAGTGGAGGTAGCTTTATTTTAATTTATTTATCAAAAAATAAAAATAGGTGGAAAACAGGGGAAAACAGGAAAATAGGGGGAAAATAGGGGAAAAGAATTGATTTAAGATTTGACTACTGAATGCAGAACATTATTAAGAGTTAATATTTGATAATATTTAAATGAAAAAAAGTGATAATTTTAAAATTTTTTTTTTCTCTAAAATATAGGAATATAAAGGGAAAACATGGGAAAAGGTATTGAAAACATTTTTGTCATGAGAAGATATTTTGAACAATGAATGAGGAACAATGGAATAAACGAGCATGGTTAGGGAAGCGATTAAGGCATAGGAAAGTGAAGCCACCAATATCATTTCTGGGTGCAATGGGTACGGAGGACAACAAGGGTCAGGGAACGACCAATGCCAGGCACCTATCAATATTGCAAATTACATTTCTGGGCACGATGGAAAATCCGTTAATGGCGTGGCAAAGCACTGGGGCCGAGGCAATCAGGCCACGGTACGGCATGCAATAAATGTGGCGCAGGGGCCCCGTGTGTCTAGCATGACAAAGCACTAGACCGAGGCCCTATGTCTAGGCATGGCATGGCACTAGGTGCCGAGGCCCCGTGTGTCTAGCATGACAAAGCGCAATTTGCGCCATATGTCTGTGCATGGCATAAAGACTAAAGTCGGCGACCCGCGGTGTCTACAGATAAGACGCCATAGCACTACAGCGCCGAGGCCTGCAGGTCAGGCATGGCATGCCATAGCACTAGCCCGAGGCCCCGAGGCCCCGTAGGTCAGGCAATGGCAGCACAAGATTCGGCCAGGCCCCAGGCCCCGCAAATGCAAAGGCATGCCATAAGACTACCCCGAGCTCGAGGCCCCGGTGTGTCTAGCATGGCATGCCATAGCACTAGCCTCGAGGCCCCAGGCCCTTGCACCAGCATGGGAGCGCCAGCAGCACCAGCCCGAGGCCCCGTGTGCAGGGCATGGCATGCCATAAACACTAGCCCCGAGGCCCCGAGGCCTCTGAGGCCTGCAGGTTCAGTACGGCATGCCATAGCACTAGGCGCGTGAGGCCCCGTGTGCTCCAGGGGGCAATGGCATGCCATAGCACTGTACTCGAGGCTCCCGAGGCCCTGGGAGGCCCCGTGTGCTAGGCATGCATGCCATAGCACTAGGCGGAGGCCCCAGAAATGAGGCATGGCATGCCATAGCACTAGCCCGAGGCCCCAGTAGGCTCTAGGCATGGTATGCCATAGATCAGCCCGGAAGCCTGGTACTGAGGCGGCAAGGCTGACAGCACAGCAACAGCCCTGTGGCTGAGGCATGGCAGGCCACAAGATCAGCCTGAGGTCTCAGGTTCAGCATGGCAGGCCACAAGATCAGCTGAGGTCCCAGTGTGTCTAGTGCAGGCGGCGCAGAGCCCAGCCACAGAGGCACTCATAAAAGTGGGCCATGGCAACACAGATATAATCAGGCCGAGGCCCCGTTGTGTGTCTAGGCACACATGGCGCCATAGCACTAGCCCGAGGCCCCAGGTGTCTAGGATGGCATACAAGACTAGGCGCCGAGGCATCGTGTGTTCAGCATGCACTTATGAAGGATACACACCTGAGAATTCCGAGGCGCTGAGGCGCTGAGTCCATGGAGGCCCCAGTGTGCCCAGGTACGGCACGCCATAGCACTAGGCTGAGTCCAGCCAGGCATGGCAGCGCGCAGCACTAGCTGAGGCCCGTTCAGGCAGACGCACAAGACTCAGCCCGAGGCCCCGTGTCTAGGGTATGGCATGCCGCACAGCACAGTTGGAACTCGCAGTCAGGCATGGCAGGCTGGCGTACTAGGCGCTGGAGGCTCCGTGTTTCAGTGCATGGCATGCCATAGCACTCAGCGCGAAATGTGTCTTCACAGCATGGGGTGCCATAAGAGCATTGAGTTTTGCGCCCGGTGTTCAGTGTAATGGCAGCGCGATGAAGATCAGGCTTCTGAGGGGCATCTGTGTCTAGGCAGCCGGTATGCCGCGATTGTGCGCGAGGCCCCAGGTTCAGGCATGCATGCCATGATCTTAGCCCGAGGCCCGTGGTAAGAGGGCACGCGCTGCACATGAGCGAGCCCGCAAACAGCGGCGCATGCTACAGCATCAGCGCTTGCGCATCAGTTCAGGCATGGCATTACACTAGGCGGAGGCCCCGTGTGTCTAGGCAGCATGGGTATGCTGAGAAAAGCACCAGCCCCAGGCCCCGTGTGTCTAGGTGACAGCAATGCCATAGCATTAGGCGCTGAGTCTCCAGTGTGGCTGTGTGCATGGCACAGAAAACAGCGCCTTTCATGGGCACTGTGTCTAGTGCACATGAGCACTAGGCGCTGAGCAGCCCCGTGGTGTTCATAGAGATGCCATAGCACTCAGTCCCGAGGCCCCAGGTTCAGCGCACATGGCATGCCATATAGCACAGCGCGCAGGCCCCATGGTGTTCAGCACATAGCGCCATAAGATTCTCCAGGTACGCCATACACCGGTGTTCAGCATGCATGGTATGGCATGTGCATATGGCATAAAATGTGCCTGAGCCCCGTACAGGCATGGCATCTAGGCCGATGCCCCGTGTGTCTAGGCATGGCATGCCATAAAGACTAGACCGAGGCACCGCGTTCAGGCATAACGTTATTCATGATAGAAATAAACCTCAACCCTAAAAACACGCTTAAACTGTAAACAGTTTAATCTGTGCATGGCATGGTGGCATGGCACGGCACCAGGTCGAGGCAGCATCAACTGGCGCACAAACAGCTCGAATCACCCAAAATTTAAATGTCATGGGCATAAAGGTCGGTGCACCGCCGCCAGAATCACGCGGTTGGGCGTCGCAGGCATGCCAAGGTACTCAGTCGCGCGCCACCGTACAGCGTTACCAAATGGGCACTGCCCGAGGCATGCACTAGGTCAATCACCTGCCTGCAAGTCGGGCACCAGTCAATCAATCGCCTAGGCACGCCGCCATAAAAATGAAAATGAGCGGCACCACCGTGCTTGCGCACCGTCAATCACCTCGGGCCAGGCATGCCACGACACCAGTCAATCACCTGCCAGGCATGCCACGACACCAGCTCGAATCACCCACCCGCGACGTTACGACATCAGCTCAACACCTCGCCAGGCATGCCACGACAGTCGATCACTCGCTTCGTATACGCCAGCAAGACTCAGTCAATCACCCGCCCGGCATGTCACGGCACTGTGCGCCCGAGCACCGTGGCTTCAGCGCACCCCGAAGCAACCGCAGGCCCGGAAACACACATCGTCAATGTCAGGCATGTCATGGCACCAGTCGGCGCACCGCGCCCATGCCATGGCACCAGTCGAGGCGACCGCGTCTACGCCATGGCACTCCGCGTCGAGGCACCGTGCCCATGCCACCAGACCGAGGCACGCGCCCAGCCACAGGCACCAGCTTTCGAGGCGACCGCGTTCGGCACATGGCACCAGCCGAGGCATCATGGTCATGGTACGCCTCGCGACTAGTCGAGGCACTGGGTAGGCACGGAAGGTCACTAGCCATGGGCGTCCCGGCCTGGTGCAAGGCACCAGGGCAGGGAACCCGGCTCCAGTATGCTGCCGCATCAGCCGGCGCACCGTTCAATCATTGGCATGGCACTAGGCCGGCACCGCGCTTGGGGCAAGCACTGAAGGCTGGAATCACCGTGCCTGTGTGACAACATGGCACTGCTCCAGTAATCGTCGTGTACAACACGCATTCAGTCTGCACCGTGGCCTGTGTGCATAATATGGTACCAGCCGCGATCGTTTGTGGGCAAAAGCACGGCGACCACCGCGTCAGGCGCGCCGCGGCACTAGGCCCAGCGCGCCGTGGCCTTGCGCAGCGTCAAGGTCAATCACCGCGCCTGGCATGCGCGTCAAGGCGACCAGTCGGCGGGCGCCGCGCCTAGGCATGTCATGGTGACTAGGTCGGTGCGCACCGCGCCCGGGCGCGCGTACCGCCGGCGGCACCGCGCCTAGGCAAGCACTGGGGCTCTGCGCGCACCGCGCGCCTTCGTGCGCACCGGGTCGGTGCAATCGCGGCTTCAGTGCCACCGCTGGCGCATCAGCCAAAGCACTCGCCGGCGTATCAGGTCGAAAGCACCAGTCGACGCACCGCCAGCGTCGCAACAGCCAATCACCGCGTACAGCCTCAGGTATGGCACTAGGCCGACCACCGTTTAGGCATGCCACAGATCAGCTCGTCAGGCAATCGTGAGATCAGCACTACCAAAGATCAGCCGAGGCACATCGTCAGGCACGAACGCGGGGCAATACAGATCAGCATGCTATGGCATCAGCCGAAACGTTCGCGCTGGCCTAGCGAAAAGCAATGGGGAGGCAAGATGTAATATCATAAAGTGGGGAGGTGATGTAATGCAGTATGGTCTAAAAATAAGGACACCACACCATGCCTCAACGTCCACCACGTGATCGGAGGCAACATGTCTACACGCATCGGACTAGGGCACGACCGAGGCACCATGGCATAGCCCGTGTGCAAGCGCAAGTCGTTCTGGTCTGGAATTCGCTTGTCTTGATTTCGAGCAAGGCAATCGCCACACCGCACCGCTTCTCGCCTGCTTAGCTTTATTCCATACGACAGCTGATCCGTCAATCTAAGATTTGTTCAACTGGCCAAGGGCTTCCCGTACCACCCCTGCACGCCCGAACTCTGTCGAGGGACTAAAAGGGAACGCGGATTCCGCTCGAGGGGAGGGACTAATCGGAGCGACATGTGGCTGAATCTCGCGGATCGTGGCAGCAAGGCCACCGCCACTTACAATACCCCGCCGCCAGATTTAAGTCGCCCGCAAAGGATCTCTACCCGCCGCCTGGCCTGACAATACGCGTTCGCTGGCGCCCACACCCGCTTGTCCACCGCGAGGACTGACCAAGGACACGCGGCCGGGGGCCGAGGGCCCCTCACCGAGGGCTCCGCAACGGCGACGGCGCGACGTTGCCGCTTCTAGCCCTATTCTCGAATAGAGGCGTCATTTATAACCAAATAAGACGGAGTCGGCTACATCGCTTTCAACCGTGCGCCGATGACCAATCGTGCGAATCAACTGCCTCGCACTAGGTTGAATTACTACTGCGACACCGCCATCGTGCTGGTAAAACTAACCTCGTCTCACGACGGCCTAAACCCGCCACGCCCTACCGGGTGGGTGAACAATCCAACACTGCGAATTTCGCCTACAATGATAGGAAGAGCCGATCGGCTGATCGTGCTAACGCCGCTATTAACGCTATTGCCGTCGGCAGATCCTCATGTCTTTTCCGGCACCCTAGCTTCAAATTCAAGGTCTAGCCGATCGATAGCCACGCCTTACTCGCTCAGATTCGCACTGAAATCGTAATCAAACGAAGCTTTTTACCCTTTTGCTCCACGTGATTTCGTCGCTGAGTCATCTGTACACCAAGTATCTTTTTAATGTATGTGCGCCCGCTAAACTCCCCACCCGACAATGTCTTCCTCTGATCGACGCGCCGAGCGCCTGGTCCAAAAGGAGGGATGTTCCCGCCCGATTCACTGGACAAGTAAAATAACGTTAAAAGTAGTGGTATTTCACTTCTCGCCGCTTTCCGGGCTCCCACTTATCCTGGCTACACCTCTCAAGTCATTTCACAAAGCTCCGACTAGAGTCAAGCCTACCAGGTCTTCTTCCCGCCGATTCTCGCCAAGCCCGTCAGGGTTTACTGGATAGTAGACAGGACAACGGGAATCTCGCGAATCCATTCATGCGCGTCACTAATGACGACGAGCATTCACTACCTTAAGAGAGTCATAGTTACTCCCGCCGTTTACCCGCGCTGGTTTGAATTTCTTCATTACATTCGGGAGACCACAAATTCATTATGAGTGATCCAGGACCATCGAATGTTTGCTTTAATTAAACATTTGGATTCTCGTCCGTATCACTGAAACTCACTCGAGGAAGGCTCCCCGAGGGAGCCGTTCCTCGGGCCTGTCTCCCGGCCGCAAGACATGGCGACCGCTTCGCGGAGCAAACCGAGTACCCACCCGACAAATGACGTTCGACTGGACCCCGCGCCCAAATCCCTCGAGCCAACTTTTTCCCGAGGTTACAGATCCATTTTGCCGACTTCCCTTGCCCACATTACTCCATCGGACTGCAGGTCGCTCACCTGAGACCCGATGCGGCAGCGTATGAGCACGACCGCGCGGAGGCACTCCGATTTTCATGGCCGGCCGAGGGCGACCTGACACCACGCCACGGCGGTTCTTCCACGCAGACCCACCGCCGAGCCGCTTCCGTGGTGGGCGGGCCGTTAAAACGTAAAAGATAACTCTTCCCGAGGCCCTCTTCTCGACGACGCCGACCCTAACGCTTGCCACCGCCACCCTGCTCAGGAATGTTAACCTGAGATTCCTGACATGCTCGCAGGCGTAGACGCCAATTTACCCGCTTCCCCACTTAAGATTCAATTAACCCATGTGCAAGTGCCGCTCACATGGAACCTTTCCCCTCTCTTCTACTTCAAAGTTTAATGGACGATTCATACTACCACTCAAGATCCGCACCGACGGCCAAGCCCCGTCGCTCAAGGCTCAGTTTTGCACACCGCGCCCCACCAGAGGCTCACCCGCCACTAAGCAATGCAGATAGGGCTGGTCGCGCGCTTCGCCATCCATTTTCTGGGCTAGTTGATTCTAAGCAGGTGAGTCACATCACCCTTAGCGCTGATTTCTAACAATGACCACCACCCGCCTATTTTAATCGACCAACACCAGGTTCTAGGTTAGTTAGCCATAATCGCGAACCCGCCTGCCATCTCAGACGCCGCCCGCTTACCAAAAATGGCCCACTCGAGCTCGGGACCTCGCGGGGTCTTACCAATGGAGCGTACTGCGGCCATCTCACCATTTAAAAAGCGAGAATAGGTCGAGGGCGTCGCGCCCGATGCCTCAATCATCGCTTTACCCGATAGAACTCGGCTCACCTCGCCCAAAACATCCCGAGGAAACCCTGAGGAACCAGCTCCGATTATACCCAAGTCGACGAACGATTTGCATCGCCATCGCGCGGCCTCCACCGTAGTTTTTCCGTTTACTTCCGCTCGTGCATAGTTCACCATCTTTCGTCCCGACGTGCATGCTCTCACCAACCCTTCTCGGCATCAAGGCCCACTACGCTGCACCCTCGAGGGGATCCCGCCGATCGCCTTCCACGCCACGGCCACTGGTATTAGCCATGACCGCACTACGTCAGACTCTCGGGTCCGTGGTTTCAAGACGCGCGTCGAATGGGGGCCCGCCGCCGACGCATGAGCGCACAAAGCCGGCACGCCCGAGGCGTGGCGCTGTATTCCACGACGAGGCGACGACGCCTACGGGTGGCGACTACAACCCCGCTTCGGGTCGCCAACCGCCGGTCCGCGCCCGATCGACGGCTGACCGCGATCGCGCTCATTATCCGATCGAGGCGATCGCGCCTGATCCGGCTTCCAGCGAATTTCGGCAATTTCTTTAATTTCAGTCTTTCGATTTTCCGCAGATGCTCATGACGCTTCGCCCGTATTTAGCCTCGATCATTTATCGCCTGATTGGGCCGCATTCCAACAACCCGACTCACGACGCCGTGAGCGACAGGTCCGCACGACTGGCTCTCACTCCTCCTACGCCCTTCCAGGGACTCAGTCTCCACCACGCCAGACGCTTCCAGACACTGACTCACGGACCCCATTCTCAAGTCACCTTGCCCGTCATTGCTACTAAGGGAATCCTTGTAAGTTTCTTTCCTCCCGCCATGATATACGGTGTTCCCGCCCCTCGACCTGGGTCACCGTCGAGGCCCTGCCTGTAGCCCCGTCACGCGGGGCCGCCGCTACCACATGGAGATTCTCCTCCTTCCTCCTCCGGACGAGGGAAAGGATCAGGTTCAAGCTTCAAACCACCGCCACGAGTGCATCGCCGCGGACAGATTTTTAACCAATCACCGACGCCGGCGTTCCATAGAGCCACGTCCCCCAACCCAGCCCCCACGGCAGCGGGTGGAGGGGCGACGGTGCGTGACGCCCAGCGTGCTGCCTCGACCCAGAGCGCCGGGCGAATTTCATAGCTTTCAAAGACTCGAATACGATTCACGGGATTCTCGCAATTCACACCCGCACGCGATTTGCCACGCTCATCATGCGGTCGCATATCCGCCGAGTCGTTAGAGTTAAACGACCAGCTTTCCCGTACTCCGTGATCAAAGCCACGATGGCGCGAGTCGTTAATACCATGCTCAACGCGGGCTCTGCAAGCGAAGCCGGACTTTGGGGCGTCCTTTACAAGACACCATGCACTTGGGCAGCGGCGCGCCCACAGGCCCACCGACCATCGAGCGAGTGGCGTGGCTCACGCCCCGCCCGCCCCTCGACTTCCGTTGTTAAACAACGTGTTCACGTCGCTCGGCCGACAGGGTCCACGAATGATCTTCCGAGTCACCACGAAACTTGAAGATGATTTCTCCTTCCTCTAAATGATAAGGTTCGACTTCGACGCCGCAGCGCTTAACCGCTTCACGCCGCGATCCGAACACTTCAATTCTACCATTCAATCTGGCAGGAGCGATTTCGCGGTGTGTACAAAGGGCAGGACGTAGTCAAACGCGAGTCACGACTCGCCGCCAGAATTCCTCAAGACCAACAATCGCAATGATCTATCCCCATCAATGGCGAAATTTCAGTCCGCCAGCCCGTCTACCAAGGCTATAGACTCGCTAAATACATCGTTGTAGATGGCGCCCAACATCTCGGCGTTAATCGCTGCACTGCTATTGCCTCAACTTCCTCGCCTGCCGCCATAGTCCCTCTAAGAAGCCGGCCGCTGAGGATCACCTCGCATAGCCAGTTGCCAGCGCCGAGGTCTCGTTCGCACTAACTGCATAAATCGCCTCCACCAACTAAGAACGGCCATGCACCACCACCCATAGAATCAAGAAAGAGCTCTACCATTAACTTACTATGTCCGACCGTAGTTTCCCGTGTCGGGTCAATTGCCGCAGGCTCCACTCCCGGTGGTGCCTCTTCCGCTAATTCCTTTAAGTTTCAAATTTTTGCACCATACTCCCCGGAATCCCAAAAATCTGATTTCGCAGTGCTACGGAGTCCTAAAAGCAACATCCGCCGATCCCCTAGCCTGTGACGCTTATGGTCGAGACTAGATCTGCATTCGATCGCCTTCGAGCCCTTAACTTTCGCTCTTGATTAATGAAAATATCCTCGCAAATGCTTTCGCAGTTGTTCGTCTTTCATAAATCCAAGAATTTCACCTCTGACTATGAAATACGAATGCCCCCGACTGTCCCGGTTAATCATTACTCCGATCCCGAAGGCCAACACAATAGGACCGAAATCCTATGATGTTATCCCATGCTAATGTATCCATAGCGAGGCTTGCTTTGAGCACTTAATTTCTTCTTCAAGACTGAGGCACGAATCCTACTAAAGCAGACCAGATGACGCGGTAGAAGGGACAAGAGGACCTGCACAATCGTAAGCGACCGACCGACCATCCCAAAGTCCAACTACGCTTTAACCGCAACAACTTAAATATACGCCATCGAGCCGGGAATTACCGTACGGGCAACTGCATTTCGCCTCCAATGGATCCTCTCGCCGTTAAGGGATTTAGATTGTACTATTCCACCACGCACTCCAAAGAGCCCTAGACATATTTATCACACTACCTCCCCCGCGTGATCGGGTAATTACGCGCCGTCGTCTTCCGGATGTGGTAGCCGCCGCTCCCTCCTAATCGAACCCTAATTTCTCCTATTACCCGCTAATATAGCCACTTATCCTACCATCGAAAGTTGATAAAAGGTATATTTGACTTGAGCGCGCCACGCGTGACGATGGCCGTGGCGATCCGCCGAAAGTTATCATGAATCATCGTGAGCAGTTCCGGCATAGCCCGCGCCGACCTTTAACGAATAAATGCATCCCTTCCAGGTCGGGTCATCGTGACGATAGCCTAATTACTACGGCTATCCGGTGCAGCGTACCATCAAACAAACTATAATCGATTTAATGAGCCATTCGCAGCTTTCACAAATCAATTAGTTCACTTGCCACATGCATTTAATCTTTGAGACAAGCATATGACTACCGGCAGATCAACCAGCATTCTCAGGCAACGTCTGAATCGCATGCACCTACCCTGCACTACAATGGGTGTCTGGGAGGGCAAAGCAGAGCCGATCGTCAGACATACGCTGCCTAGCGATGAACGCTTAAGCTCCTGGCAATAGTGCGATCTTAGATCCTATGCCCGTGTTAAGGTCTCGTGATCCGAGAGCACGAGCCATCATCATGGCCCATTGCGGAAACCCCCTTCGCATGGTCACACGCGCTGGGAGTACATGGAGCAACGATGATCGCCAGAAGGTCCACCGCCCCATGAGCGCAGCTAGATGGAGAAAGGCAACATTCGAGAGAAAAAATTCCATCGATCGGGAAGGCAACACAGAACCATTATTGCCGATGCCCAAGGCTTGATTCAAGCGCTTTGTAGCTAGAAACGACAGACTGGGCAATAGTCGCTGCACGAGCAAGGAGCCTACCAACCCACATTACTCCAAACACCACTCACACGCCATCGCCGACTTCAAGATGCACCACACACCAATCTGCGGGATCTACTCGGGGAGTTCTGCCAGCTAATAATTCAAGCAACAAGTGATGCCTCAGAAAATTCATCAGAGGCATGAGAAGAATGATAACACTATTTCCAAGCAACCGAATAAATGGGTCACAACAAGACAAGCCTGCATGTGCCAAGATTGCAAGCCCAAGCAGTCTAAGCCACCATGTCTAGGCAATGAACTATGCCGAGGCACCGTGTCTAGGCATGGCATGGTACTAGGCCGAGGCACCATGTTCAGGCAGATGCAATTCCGCCGGCAGCAACCCGCTGCCTAGGCATGTCATGACACTAAATTCCAGCAATCATGTTGTGCAAGGCACTAGGAGAGGAACCGTGCTCAGCAAGGCTATCTGCCAAGGAACCGTCAGGCGCAATTAAGTCAATGAACTCGCCAGGTGTACTGTTACGAGAACCTTGCTCAGTAAGGCACTAAACCGAGGAACCACACCTAGGCATGGCACTAGCACCATGCCAGCATGCACTGTGCCGAGGCTTCATGCTCAGCATGCACTAGATGAAGGCACCGTGCCTAGCCAAGGCACTGCTGAGGCACCATGGCTGTGGAACGAGAGGCATGCTTGCAATGGGGAACATCCGCTTATAGGCTTGGAGGCCATGCGCGGGCAAGCAGTATGGCGTCTAGGCAACAACGAGCCGCATAAAGACCGTACTGAGAGCTGTACCGGATCATCGCTTCCAACCAGGTGTGCAATCTGATGTCGAGGACTCGGGGGTGGAATAGCACGCCCATGCCACAAGGGCATGGGTGTGCACGCCGGGGCAAAGACGCAAGGCAGCATGCCCAGGCCATGGCACCCGCCCAAGCAAGGCACTAAGCCGAGGCACCATGCTCAGCATGCACTAGCCGAGGCATCGCGCCCAGCATGCACTAGGTAAAGGCACCTGCTCAAAAAGACCAGCGGCGCACCACGGCTAGGCATGCCCAAACGGAGGCACCGCCTCGTGCCTAGGCAAAAGCCCCGTGCCTAGGCATGAACTAGGCCAAAGCACCGTGACAGCCATGCACCAGCCGAGGCACTCGTCTATACGACTAGGCCGAGGCAACCCGTCTAGGCACGCACTAGCCGAGGCACTCGGGCCGAGGCACGACCAGGCCAGGCACCCCGCCGAGGCATGGTACTCAGGCCGAGGCACCACCCGTGCAAGGCACTAGGCCGAGGCACGTCGAGGCAATGCACCAGGCCGAGGCACCCCGCCTGTGCATGGTCGAGGCAACTCGTCTAGGCATGCACTAGGCCAAGGCACCCCCGCCGGCATGCACTAGGTCGGTGGCACCACATGCCCAGTAAGGCACTAGGCCAAGGCAATCTTCCGCCTAGCAGTACTCAGGCCGGCGCACCCCGCCGAGGCATGCACTAGGCCAAGGCACCGTCGAGGCATGCACTTAGGTCAGAGGCACCATGCCCAGCAGCACTGCGCCAAGGCACCCCGTCAGCATGCACTAGGCCAAGGCACCGTCGAGGCATGCACTGTGCCAGGCACCATGCCCGTGCAAGGCGTATGGGCAACCGAGGCACCGCGGTTCAGCAAGGTACTAGAAGCCAAGGCACCATGCCCAAGCAAGGTACTAGGGCCGAGGCACCATGTCTGTGCAAGGTACTAGGTCGCAGGCACCATGTTCAGTAAAGGTACTGTGCCAAGGCACCATGTTCGCATAAAATAGGTCGAAAATTTCGTCAGTAGACAACGCGCTGAAATCGTGTCTGTGCAAGGCATTAGGTTTGAGCACCATGCCCGCAAGGTACTAGGCACCGTGCCTAGGGAGGCATGTACCAAAGTGAGCAACGCGCGGGAACGAGGGGTGCCTTTCGCCAAGCAACGGGGGCAACGCGGGAACGAGGCATGCTTGCAACGTGGGGAACGTCCGTTCATAGGGCTGGCGCTTATGGGCAAGCAAAGATGGGGCATCTTAGGCAACGAGTCGACAACGATCAAGTGCGGGGAGAGCAACGGGGCCATTGTCTAGCCTACCGGCAGAATCGATGTCGAGGGCTTGTGGGTGGTGATGAGGCACGCCCATGCCACGCGTGGCATGGGTGTGTGCACGCCAGGGGCAGCACGAAGGCTGGCGTGCCTAGGCCGGTGCGCCGCAAGCCCATAGAGGCAACCACCCCTTAAAGAGCAATGTGCCTTTGAGAAAACTGATGAGACATCACATATTTATGAGACATAATGGCAAATTTTAACCAGAAAGCGATTTTACCCATGGCAGATTCGCTTTATAATAATTATACATGGCCAAGAAAGTTAAGAAAAAAAAATTTGACGCAGAAAATATTTATTTTTATTTATTTACTAGAAAATAGGGGAAAATAGGGAAAAATAGGAGAAAAGAGAAAATGATTTTAAAATTCATTTTTCACATGGGAAAATATTCGGGGACCGTAATTGATCGATTGAAGTGGAGGAAACATTTGTTTTAACTATTTATTTGAAAATAGAATAAAATAAAGAACAAAGGCAAATGAAATATAAAATGTGGTTAACTACTTAAGATTTGATCCACTGAATGTAAGATCACTATAAAATATTATTTGATAATATTTTAAATGAAAAGCGATAATTTTAAATTTTTTTTTCTCTAAAAATATAGGAATATAGGGGAAAACATGGGAAAAGGTATTGAAAAACATTTTTTGTCATGAGAATGATATTTTGAACAATGAATGATAAGAAACAATGGAATAGAAACGAGCATGGTTAGGAAGCGATTAAGGCATAGGGAAGAAAGCCACCAATATTGTCGTAATAATGAGGACAAGGGTTGTGGCACCACTGGTTACTGGTTTTGCGCACTCATCAATATTGCAAATTACATTTCTCGCACGATGGAACTGCCACTGCGGGCGTGGCAGCACCAGCCGAGGCACTGCGGTGTCATGGCATGGCATGCAATACACTAGGCGCAGGCCCCGTGGTGTCTAGGCATGACAGCACCGTAATCGAGGCCCTATGGCTCCAGCGGGCATGGCATGCACTAGCCGAGGCCCTGTGCCTGTAGTACGACAAAAGCGCCAGACCGGTGCGCCATGTTCAGCATGGCATGCGACTCAGCCGACCCGTGTGTCTGCGCATAGCATGCCATAAAGACTAGCGCCTCGAGGTCTCCGTGTGTCTAGGGCATGGCATGCCATAGCACTAGCCCGGTGGCCCCGAGGCCCCGTACCCAGGGCTGGAGCAGCACTAGCCCGAGGCCCCGAGGCCCCGTGTACCAGCATGGCATGCCATAGCACCCACCCCGCGAGGCGCCTCGAGGCCCCGTGTGCAAGCATGGCATGCCATAGCACTGTACTCGAGGCCCCGAGGGGCCCCAGGTCTAGGCATGGAATGCCATAGCACTAGCCCGAGGCCCCAGAAATGAGGCATGGCATGCCATAGCACTAGCCCGAGGCTCTGAGGCCCCGTGTGTCTAGGCATGGCATGCACTAGCACTGAGGTCTGCAGGTTCAGCATGGCATGCCATAGCACTAGCCCCAGGTCCCGTGCAGTGAGGCTCCTGGAGGCCCCGTGTGTTCAGTGCATGGCATGCCATAGCACTAGGCGCTGAGGCTCCCGTGTCTAGGCATGGCAGCGCACAGCAGCACTGCCCCGAGGCCCCGTGTGTCTAGGCATGGCATACATAAAGACTAGCCCGAGGCCCCGTAGGTGATTCAGGCATTGGCATGCCATAGCACTAGCACGAGGCCCCGTGTAAGCAGGGCATGGCATGCCATAGCATTCCAGCCCGAGGCCCCGTGTGTCTAGGCATGGCATGCATAAAGACTAGGCGCTGAGGCCCCGTACGGCATGCCATAGTCCCAGCGCCGAGGGCATCGTGCGTATGTGCATGGCATGGCATGGCATGGCATGGCATAGCACTAGGCCGAGGCCCCGTGTGTTCAGTGCACGGCATGCCATAGCACTAGCCCGAGGCCCCGCGGTAACAGCATGGCATGCCATAAAGACTAGGCGCCGAGGCATCGTGTGTCTAGGCATGGCATGGCATGGCATAGCACTAGCCCGAAGGCCCCGAGGGCGCTGAGGCTGGAGGCCCGCGAGGCCCCGCGCAGCCTCAGCATGGCACGCCATGAGTACTAGGCGCCGAGGCCCCGTGTGTCTAGGCATGGCATGCCATAGCACTAGGCGCCGAGGCCCTGTGTGTCTAGGCATGGCATGCCATAGCACTAGCCCGAGGCCCCGTGTGTCTAGGCATGGCATGCCATAGCACTAGGCGCGGAGGCCCCGTGTGTCTAGGCATGGCATGCCATAGCACTAGGCGTGGAGGCCCCGTGTGTCTAGGCATGGCATGCCATAGCACTAGGCGTGGAGGCCCCGTGTGTCTAGGCATGGCATGCCATATTAGGGCGCGAGGTTCACAGGTGTTCAGTATTATGCCATAGCACTAGGCGCCGAGGCATCAAGTTCAGGCATGGCATGCCATAGCACCAGAAGTCTGATCCCAGGGGTCCAGCATGGCATGCCATGCTGACTAGCCCGAGGCCCCGTGTGTCTAGGTACATGGCATGCCATAGCATTAGGCGCAGGCCCCGTGTGTTCCAGTATGGCATGCCATTAGGCGCGAGGCATCGTGGTGTCTAGGCATGGTATGCCAGCACTGTAGCTGTGAGGTCTGCAAACAGGCATGGCACGCCATAAGATTTAGCCCGAGGCCTCAGGAAACAGGCATGGCATGCCATAAAGATAGGCGCGAGGCCCCGTGTGTTCTGTGCATGGCATGCCATAGTTACCCATAGGGCGCCGAGGCATCGTGTGTTCGTGATGGCATGCCATAAAGACTAGGCGCGGAGGCCCCGTGTGTCTAGGCATGGCATGCCATAGCACTAGCCCGAGGCCCCGTGTGTCTAGGCATGGCATGCCATACACTAGCCCGAGGCCCCGTGTGTCTAGGCATGGCATGCCATAGCACAGCGCTGGCACTGTGGTGTCTAGGGCATGGCATGGCATGGCATGGCATAGCATGGTATAGCACTAGGCCGAGGTCCCGCTGTGTCTAGGCATGCAGGCACCAGCTTACGCCCCTGTCTAGGGCATGGCATGGCAAGACTAGACCGAGGCAATCGTGTCGCATGGAAATGGCACATTCATGATAGAAATAAACCTCAACCCTAAAAACAATGTTTTTAAACTAGGCGAAGTTTAATCTAGGCATGGCATGGCATGGGGAATAGGTCGAGGCACCGCCAAGGCATGCACGAGGCCGAATCACCGTGTCTAGGCATGTCATGGCACAAGGCCGAGGCACCGCCGACCGTCGTCGAGGCATGCCAAGCACCAGGTCGGGGTGCCAATCGCGCTCAGCAAGCACTCGGGCCGAGGCAATCGCTCTCAGGAGGCATGCACTAGGTCGAATCAATCGCGGCCTAGGCATGCCATGGCACTAGGGCCGAATCACCGCATGCCAGCGGCACCAGTCGCAGGCACCACCCGTGCTTAGGCAAGCACCGCCGAATCACCTGTTTCCAGGCATGCCATGACACTAGTCGAATCACCCTTGCCTAGGCATGCCATGACACTAGTCGACCAATTCGCCTAGGCATGCCATGACACTAGTCGAATCACCTCGCTTCAGGCATGCCATGACACCAGTCGAATCACTCGGGCTTCAGCATGCCAGCGCGACCAGTCGAATCAATCGCGTTCGTACGTCAGGGCGGCACCAGGTCGGCGCACCGCGGCTTAGGCAAGCACCGTCGTAGGCACGCCCGTGCCATGACACTAGGGCCGAACGTCGCTTCAGCATGCCGCGGCACTAGGTCGAGGCAATCGCGCCCATGCCATGGCACTAGTCGCAGGCACCGCGCTCCATGCCATGGCACCAGTCGAGGCATCGCGCCCATGCCATGGCACCAGACCGAGGCATCGCGTCGCCATAACAGTCGGCGCACCGCCTTGGCATGTCATGGCATCAGCCGAGGCACCGCGCCAAGGCATGCCTCGCTAGGCCGAGGCACCCTGCGGTAGGCATGGCATGTCACTGCCAGCGCGCACTCGCCCAGGCAAGGCACCAGCGTGGGAACCCCCGGCTCCAGGCAGGCGCCGTCATGCGCACTAGCCAAGGCACCGCAGGTTCATTCATGGCATGGTACCAGTCAGGCACCGCGGCTTGTGGCAAGCACTGGGGTCAATCACCGCGTCGCATGTCAAGGCGGCACTAGCCCGTGCACCGCCCGTGCATGTCATGGCATCAGCCCGTGCACCGTGCCCGTGCATGTGAAGTGGCACCCAGCCTGTGCATCGTGCCTGCAGCAAGCACAGCGCGAATCACCGTGCCTAGGCATGTCATGGCACTAGCCCAGCGCCAGGCCTTGGTGTTAATAAGGTCGAATCACAGGCCTGTGCATGTCATGGCACCAGTCGAGGCGCCGTGCTCAGGCATGTCATGGCACTAAATGAGGCAATCATAGTCCGGGCAAGACTTGGTCGAGGCACCGCCTAGGCAAGACCGGGTCGAGGCATTGTGCCTAGGCAGCACTCGTCGAGGCACCGTGCCTAGGCAAGCACTCGTCGAGGCATCGTGCCTGTGCAAGCACCGTCGAGGCATCGGCTCAGGCAAAAGACAAGGGTCGACGCACCTGCGCCCAAAGTAACGCCGCGCACCAGCCAATCACCGTGGCTCGGCATAATCAGTCAATCACCGCCCAGGCACGGCACCAGGTCAATCACCGCGGCCTAGTACGCCGCCATGGCACTAGGCCTAGGTCGCAAGCACCGTGACTAGCATGTCACCAAGATTCAGGCCAGCGCACCGGGCTCGAGCACCGCACCCCAGCTGGGGCGCTGCGGACTAGGCATGCCATGGCACCAGTCGAGGGCAACTGCAGGTTCAAGCATGGCCTAAATTAGCATGGGGAGGCAAAAGATACACTGCGGTGGGGAGGCGCGATGTAATGCATGGTCGCACAAGGACACCCACCATGCCTCTGGGAATTCGCCTACCACGTGATCGAGGCAATGTCTACGAATGGACGCAAGCACTAATCGAGGCACCATGGCATAGCCCGTGGTGCAAGCGCAAGTCGCTCGGGTCCGGAATTCATTGTCTTGATTTCGAGCAAGGCAATCGCTGGCCAACTAATCGCCATTTCGCTTTAGCTTTTATTCCATACGCATGCTTTATCCGCCGACCTAAGACGGTTCAACTGGCCAAGGGGCTTCCTGTACCACCCCGCAACGTCTAACCTCTCTGCCTGAGGGACGAAAAGGGAAACGCTTGACTGCCTATGTGGAGGGACGACCTGGTTTTACATAGGGCTGAATCTCGTGGATCGTGGCGAAGAAGGCCACTTCGCCACTTACACCACCCCGTCACAGATGGTCGTCTAAGAAGGATTCTACCCGTCGCCTACTTCTGAATAATGCGCCTGGGCGGCCCACACTGCTTGTCCACCGCGAGGACCCACCAAGGACACGTACCTCTCGGAGCCGAGGGCCCCTAACAGGCTCAGAATTCAGCCACGGGCGTTGACGCGCTGTTTCGAGTCTTATCAACCTAGAGGCTCAAATATAACCAATGATCGAGTTTCAGCGCCAACGTTTTTTCAACCAGCAAGACCAATTGTGCGAATCAAACTGCCTCGTGACAGGTTGAATTACTATCAATAATCACATCGCAGAGAACGGAACCCGCCTCACGACCTGGCCTAAACCCACCAATGCCCCTATCAGCGGGTGAACAATAACACTGTGTGAATTCTGCCTACAATGATAGGAAGAGTCGACATCGCTAGATCAAAAAGTTAACGCCGCTATGAACGCTTGGCTGCCACAAGCCGCTTATCCCCGTGGTAACTTTTCGACACCCCAAACTTCAAATTCAAGGTCTAAAGGATCGATAGCCACGCTCACGGCTCAGATTCAGACCGAAATCGAATCAAACGAAGCTTTACCTGAATCCCACGAGATTTCTGTTCTCGCTGAGCTCATCTTAGACACCTACGCGCATTTTTAACAGATAAAAGCCGCCCCAGCCAAACTCCCCACCTGACAATGTCTTCCGCCCGGATCGACGCGCGAGCGCGCCTTGGGTCCAAAAGGAGGGGATGTTCCCCGCCTCCGATTCACGGAATAAGTAAAATAACGTTAAAAGTAGTGGTATTTCACTTTCGCCGTTTCCGGCTCCCACTTATCCTGCACCCCGTCACTCACAAAGCTCTGGACTAAGTCAAGCCCAACAGGTCTTCTTCCCCGCTGATCTTCAAGCCCGTCTCCTCACGGGCCACGATGAGACAGGACAAAGTGGGAACTGCTAATCCATTCATGCCGCCACTAATTAGATGACGCAGGCATTTGGCTACCTTAAGAGAGTCATAGTTACTCCCGCCGCTTACTCCGCCGTTGAATTTCTTCACTTGACATTCGTGAGCACTGGTGCAAATCATATCATGCGTGAGCATCCGCAGTGACCACGCAATGCTTGCTTTAATTAAACAAATGACTCTGTCCACGCCGCTTCGAATGACCGCTCGACGCCCGAGGGAAGGCCCCGAGGGAGCCGCTCCGTCTCTCGGCCGGGCAGACGCTGGCGATCACCCGCTCTCGGGCCAGCGGAGTACCGAAAGTACCCACCGACAATGACGGTTCGGATCGACCCCCGTGCCTACCCCGTGAGCTAATCCTTTTCCCCGAGGTTACTGATCCATTTTGCCGACTTCCTCACATCACGCATCGACCGTAGGTCGCTCACCCCTGAGACCCGACGCGGCTATGAGTACGACGTGGGAGGCACCCTGGCCCTCCGATTCATACCGCCGAGGGCGCACCGACACCACGCTGACGTGCGGTGGCTCTTCCAGCCACAGACTTACCTCCATTCGAGCCGCTTCAGGTGGGCTAAAAACAGAAAGATAATCCTTCCCGAGGCCCCCGACGGCCTCCCGACCTGACCCGCGTTGTCGTCACGCCACACCCTGGCCTCAGAATGTTAACCCGATTCCTTCGATGCTCAGCGTGGCGCAGATTGCCACTTAACGGCCTCCGCCTCAGGATCGACTAACCCATGTGCAAGTGCCGCTCACATGGAACCTTTCCCCTTCGCCTTCAAAGTTCTCATTTGAAGATTGTTAATACCACTAAGATCCGAGACTGACTGGCCATTCGCGGTCATGGCCTCAGCTTTATATGGCACCGCCGCGGCCTCTCCCACTATCGAGGCCCGTCCTCGGGCTTCGACCACGGTATAGCCCAAGGCTTCGGGGCCGCCATCCATTTTCTGGGGCTAGTTGATTCGGGCAGTGAGTTGTTACACACTCCTTAGCTGATTGACCCATGACCACCGTCCCGGGCCGTCTTAATCGACCAACACCTCAGGGGTTCGAGGTTAGCGCTGGGCACCGTGAACCCGCTCCGCTCATCCCGCACGC
This sequence comes from Tetrastigma voinierianum, assembly GCA_016808115.1. Classification (NCBI taxonomy): domain Eukaryota; kingdom Viridiplantae; phylum Streptophyta; class Magnoliopsida; order Vitales; family Vitaceae; genus Tetrastigma; species Tetrastigma voinierianum. Next base: position 16,975 of record JAEQBH010006718.1, on the reverse strand, counting down.
CAGCTTCGCTTACCAAAATGGCCCACTTGAGTTTCGATTCCGTGGTCTTGGCCAATGGAGCAGCCGTGCCGCCCTACCTATTTAAAGTTTGAGAATAAACAGGGCGTCGCGCCCGATGCCTGCACCATTGGTCAACCATAGAACCCGCCACTGGGCCCAAACATCCGAGGAACTCTGAGGGAACCAGCTACTGATGGTTCACATTAGTCTTTCGCCTCTATACCCAAGTCGACGAATCACTGCACCACAGATCGCCGCAAGCCTCCCACCCAGAAATTTCTCCTGGCCGCCCCGCCTGTGCATATCTCCACCATCTTTCGGTCCCGGCTGTGCATGCTCTCACTCGAACCCTTCCCTCGAAGATCGCCTGGCCGACAAAGGCACCCCCTCGAGGGGATCCCGCCGACACCTTCCCACTTACTGGTTTACTTTAGCCCGCTGACTCGCACACATGTCGACTCGTCCGTGTTTCAAGATCCGTCGAATGGGGCCCGGCCAACACGGCGAGCGCCGTGACAAAGCAAAGCACGCCAGAGAAGGCGCCGAGCCCGCACGATCGAGGCGACGACGTCTCCCCACCGTATGACTACAACCCGCCGGTCGCATCCGTTTGGCCCGCGCCCGGAAGTCGATCGGCGACCGCGGCGGATTGCTCCACATCCGACCGGAGGCGCATCACGGGCTTCCATCCGCTTCCTCCTACTACTGCCACCCTTGACTTCTTGTGTCCTTTCATTTTTCTCAAGGGCATGAGCCATATCACTTCAGATATTAGCTTCTGGACTTAATTTACCGCCTGACAATGGGCCGTGATTCTAAACAACCCGACTCGCTGACACAGAGGCGACAGAACCACACGACGTTTTCACCTTTCTCCACGCTTCCGAGACTGGGGTCTTGGCCCGTCACTGAGAATCCCGGTGATTTACATCTGACGCAGACCGCCTGATTCGCTGGCTTTCCGCTCATTCATTGCATTAAGGGGAATCCTTGTAAGTTTCTTTTCCTCCGCTATTGATATGTTTAACCAATGGTCTACCACCAAACGTCGAACTCGCTCAGAGCCTTCACGCTAAGCACCGCTACCGGAGACATGGAGATTCTCCTCCTTCCTCCGACGAGGGGGTGGCGCGACCAGGCTCGCCAAACCACCGCTTGTCGAGGCGTGCATCATGCACGCAGATTTTAAGATCCCCACTGACGCGATGAACCATGGGAGCCACGTCACCAATCCCGTGCCCTTACTCGCTAAAGGGTGGAGGGGGCGACGTAGCGTGACGCCCGGGGCAGCGTGCCCTCGACCTAATGGCGCTTCGGGCGCAACTTCATAAGCTTCAAAGACCCGATGATTCACTCGGATTCCGCAATTTTGGCGAACGCGATCGCGATTTTGCTACGCTCTTCATCGATGCGAGCCTAGATATCCGTTGCCGAGTCGCTTTGAGTTAACGATCATCGCTTTCCGCACCCGTGACCGGCGACGGATGGCGTTGTTTCGCTGTATCATTCCCGGGCGCTTCCACGGGTTCGTTGTCGACCCGGGAAGGTCCCTAAGAAGACACCCCCCATGCACTCCGGGCAAAGGGAAAGGCTCGCGAGGCCCACCGATCCATCGGTTTTGCGGAGGGCTCACGCCCGCCTCGCCTCATTAATCGGCCACAACAACGGAAACACGGGTCGCCCATCGATGAGGTTCACAATGATCCTTCCGCAGGTTCATACTAAACCTTGTTACGACTTCTCCTTCCTAAAAGGATAAGGTTCAGTGGACTTCTCGCTGACGTCAGCGGCGAATCGTCACGTCGCTGATCCGAACACTTCCACCTGACCATTCAATCCTGCAGGGAGCGACGCGCAGGTGTGTACAAAGGGCGTGACGTAGTCAACGCCGAAATGATGACTCGCGCTTACTAGGAATTCCTCGCTGAAGACCAACAATTGCAATGATCTATCCCCATCACGACGAAATTTCAAAGACGGCCCGCCCGTCGCCAAGGCCATGCACTCATTGAATACATCATTGTAGCACGCGTGCTGCCCAGGACATCTAAGGGCATCACAGACCTGTTATTGCCTCAACCTCCGGCCTGCGCCATACCTCTGTCGGGCTGGGCGAGGATCACCTTCGCATAGCTAGCAGCAGGCCGAGGTCTCTCGTTAACTGACCAACTGTGACAAATCGCTCCACCAACTAAGAACTGGGCCATGCACCACCACCCATAATCGCAAAGAGCTCACCCATTAACCCTACTATGTCCGAATCTCAAGCCTCCCACAGCCTGACTGGTCAGGCTCCACTCCTTCGGTGGTGCCCTTCCACAATTCCTTTGTTTCAGCTCATGACCATACTCCCTAACCCAAAACTTTGATTTCTCATAAGGTGCCAGCGAGTCCTAAAAGAACATCCGTCGATCCCCGGGCTCAAGATCGCTTATGGCTGAGACTAGACTCAGATCTGATCGTCTTCGAGCCCCCAACTTTCGTTCTTGATCAATGAAAACATCCTTGACAAATGCTTTCGGGCAGCGACCGCCTTTCATAAATCCAAGAATTTCACCTCGACTATGAAATAATAATGCCCCCGACCGGCCCCTAATCATTACTCGATCCCGGGCGCCAAACACAATAGGACCGGGAATCCTATGATGCTATCCCGCTAATGTATCCATAGCTAGTCATTACACCTGACTCTTCTAGTGACAAAGATCGAGGCACGACCGCCAGCTAATCAGAGCGCATCACCTGTGAAGGGACAAGAGGACCGGCACACCGTAGGCATGCACCCACCCACCCATCCCAAAGTCCACCACGAGCTTTTTAATCCGCAGCTCAACTTTAAACAGGCGCCACTGGAGTCGAATCACCCAGCCACCACGCACCAGATCGGCCCTCCAATGGATCCTCAAGAAGGGATTTAGATTGTAATTATCTCCAATTACCAGACTTCAGCAGATTCTGCATTGTTATTTATCACACTACCTCCCTCGTCAGATCGGGTAATTTGCGCCGCCGCCTTCCTTGGATGCGGTAGCCGCCGCCCTCTCCTAATCAAACCCACCACACCACTATGGTAGCCACTATCCTACCATCGGAAGCGATGGGGCGCAGATTTGAACGATGGCGCCGCGCACGATGGTCAGCGATCCGTCGAGTTATCGAGTTCATCAGAGTTAACGCAGAATCTCGCCGAATTTTTATTCATTAAATGTAACCCTTCCGTTCGGTTTGTCGCACGACACTTGAATCATTACGCCATCCAGTGGAAGTACCATCAGTTTCACAAATCGATAATCGATTATCGACGGAGTCAGTCGGCAGTCGCGCAATTAATTAACATATTTGCATGCGTACATGGCTGAATCTTGCGATACACAGACTTCATCAAGATCAACCAGAAGATTTTGCAACGCGCCAACCAAAGAGCGGTAACCACCAGATCACAATGGTGGTTTGAGGCAAAGCAGGTAAACATCGTCGATATACGTTATTTGAACAACAGAACGTCGGTCGCAGATCTGGATCCCGTCGCCCGCATGAGTGTCCCAGATCCGATGATTGAGCCGTCATCATGGTTCACTTGAAACCCTTCTCGCATGGTCACGCTGGGGGAGCGGTACGCTTTGATACCACATCGCTTGTCCACTGGCTCTATGAGCAGAGCTAGATGGAGAAAGGCAACATTCGAGAGAAAATTCCATCGATCGGGAAGGCAACACAGAACCATTATCACGATGCCCAAGGTTTGATTCCGCTTGTAGCTGAACGAGAGGATCGGGCAATAGCCGCGTAACGTATAAGGAGCCTACCAACCCACATTACCCAACACCACTCACACGCCATCGTTGACTTCAAGATGCACCACACACCGAACCGTGACTATTCGGGAGTTGTTCCTAAGAAGCACACTAAGCAACAAGTGATGCCTTTAGAAAATTCATTGCATGAGAAGAATGATAACACTATTTCCAAGCAACCGAATAGTCGGGTCAGCAAATGTATACGCCTAGACAGCTAAGATTGCAAGCCTGGGCAGTCTAAGCCACCATGTTCAGGCAATGAACTATGCCGAGGCACCGTGTCTGTGCACGTATTAACAGCCTGAAAGCACCATGCTCAGCATGCACTTCCCGCCAAGGCACCGTGCCTAGGCATGTCATGAGGACACTAGTCCCGTGCACCGTACTGAAAAGGCACTGGGAGAACGCCCAGTGGCACAGCTGTTAACCCGGCCAGGGTGGCAATTGGCTGGCGGAACCGCCGCAGCGGTAATCGTCAAGAACCGCCAGTGCAGCCAAACCGAGGAACCACACCTAGGCATGGCACTAAAGATCAGCGCCCAGCATGCACTAGGCCGAGGCTTCATGCCTAGCATGCACTTCAGACAAGGCACCGTGCCTAGCCAAGGCACTGTGTTTGAAAACGCGAAGAACGAGAGAGGCATGCTTCAGAATGTGGAACATCCCGCCAGCCAGAGCGCGCAAGCAAAGATGGCTGCCCAAGTAAATTTGCGTCAAGACCCATGGGAGAGCTAGCAATCCAGATCGCTTGTCTACCGCGCGGTGCACCCACGGTCAGACCTGGGGTAATGAGAGTACGCCCACGCCAAGGCGCACTGGCAGGCACGCACAGACGCGAAGGCGAAGATGCCTGTGCCATGGCACCATGCCCAAGCAAGGCACTAAGCCGAGGCACCATGCCTGTAGCAGCACCAGGCCATGCTATCGCCGCCGCATGCACCAGTAGCGGCACCGCCGCAAGGCACTCAGCGAAGGCACCATGGCCAGGCATGCACTAAACTGAGGCGCAACCGGGCCGTGCCTAGCCCCGCGGCCTAGGCATGAACCAGGCCAAAGCACCGCGGATCTTCAGGCCATGCACTAGCCGGCACTCGCCTAGGCATGCACCAGGCCGAGGCACCTCGCCTAGGCATGCACCAGTCAGCAACTGTCAGGTGATGCACCAGGCCGAGCACCCTGGTCAGGTGGTGGCATGCACTAAAGTGCCGAGGCACCATGCCCGTGCAAGGCACTAGGCCGAGGCACCCCCCTGTCGAGGCACCCAGGGCCTGAGGCAACCTGCCCAGCATGCACTAGGTCGAGGCACCCCGTCTAGGCATGCACTAGGCCAAGGCACCGCCTGCGCATGCACTAGGGTCGAGGCACTGCCCGTGAAGGCACTAGGCCAAGGCACCGCCTAGGCACGCACTAGGTCGGTGCGCACCGCCGAGGCATGCACTACAGGCCAAGGCACCCTCGCCGAGGCATGCACTAGCCACGAAAACGCGCCCGCAAGGCACTAGGCCAAGGCACCCTGCTCTGTACCACCAGCCAAGGGCAACCCGCCGAGGCATGCACTCAGCCGAGGCACCATGCCCGTGCAAGGCGGAGCAACGAGGCACCGGTGTCTAGGCAAGGTACACTAGCCAAGGCACCATGCCCAAGCAAAGGTACTAGGCCGAGGAACGCCCAGGCAAGGCAACAAACAGCACCGTTCAGTAAGGTACTAGGCCAAGGCACCATGTCTAGGCAAGGTACTAGGCCGAGGCACCCCTGCCTAGGCATGCACTAGGCCGAGGCACCGCGGTTCAGGCAAGGTAATTAGTCAGGCACCATGCCCAGCAAGGTACTAGGCACCGTGCCTAGGAGTGCGCCGCACTAGGCTGATAAGAACGTGGGGGAACGAGGGCATGCCTCGCCAAGCAACGTGGGGGGGCAACGGGGGAACGAGAGGCATGCTTGCAACGTGGGGGAACGTCCGTCCATAGGCTTGGGCGGCCATGGGCAAGCAAAGATGGCATCTTAGGTAACGGGGCTATTAACACGGTGGGAGAGCAAGCACCGTGGTCGTCATCAATTTCTACCCAATCTGGATGTCGGTGGTCAGGCGGTATATGAGCACGCCCATGCCAACGAGGGCACAGGTGTGCATCGCCGGGGCAGCACGCATACTGGCAGTCTTAGGCCGGTGCGCCTGCCAAGCCCATGCAGGCAATCCACCCCTTAAAGAGCAATATAAGCCTTTTAGAAAAAACTGGAGGACATCACACATGCTTCGAGGAGACATAATGGCAAATTTTAATCATATAAAGCTACTTTAGTCCCGCTTTTTTGCATTCGCTTACAATAATTATACACAAAATAAAAAATTTTGACGTTAAAATATTTAGGTTTTATTGATACTAGAAAATAGGGAAAATAGGGAAAATAGGAGAAAATAGTAAAAATATTTTTAAAATTCATTTTTCATAAAAACATTTCAAATTTGAACACTGATTCATGGAGGAAGATTTTATTTTAATTTATTTACTGAAAAAAATAGGCGAAAATAGTGGAAACATGGGAAAATAGGAAAATAGGTGAGCAAATAGGAAAGAATTGACTAAGATTTGATCTACATTGGAATGCAATATTTTACTATAAAATATTATTTGATAATATTTAAATGAAAAAGGATAATTTTAAAATTTTTTTTTCTCTAAAAATATAGGAATATAGGAAAACATGGGAAAAGGTATTGTTTATTTTTGTCGAGGAATGATATTTTGAACAATGAATGAGGCGAAACAATGGAATAGAAACGGCATGGTTAGGGAAGCATTAAGGCATAGGCTAACCAATATTGCCCGTGCAATGGCATGCAGGACAAATAAGGAATGTGGGCACCATCAATATTGCCGAGGCACACCATCACATTAAAATTACATTTTCGGGCACGATGGAATCCAAGTTATCGTGGCGTGGCAAAGCACTATAGCCCAGGCACCGGTGTCTGCAGCGCGGCATGCACAAAGACTCAGTGGCGAGGCCCCGTGTGTCTGGGGGCATGACAAAGCACCCACCAGGCATCCTATGTCTAGGCACACGCATGAAAGTCAGGCCCCGTGTGTCTAGGCATGACAAAGCGCTGTAATCGAGGCCATATGTCTAGGCATGGCATAAAGACTAGCCGAGGACCCGTGTGTCTATGCATAAGATGCCATAAAGACTCAGCGCCGAGGCCCCGCAGGCATGGCATGCCATAGCACTAGCCCGAGGCCCAGAGGCCCCGTGTGTCTAGGCATGGCATGCCATAAAGACTAGCCCGAGGCCCCGGTCCTTCAAGGCCTAGGCATGCCATAGCACTACCCCGAGGCCGTGAGGGCCCCGTTGGGTGGCTTAGGCATGGCATTATAGCACTGTACCCGAGGCCCCGAGGCCCCGTGTTCCAGGGGCATGGAGTTACAAGACTAGCCCGAGGCCCCGCAGGCCCAGGGGCATGGCATGCCATAGCACTGTACTCGAGGTCTCGAGGCCCTGAGGCCCCGTGTGTCTAGGCATGGCATGCCATAACATTTAAAGGCGAGGCCTCAGAAATGTGCATGGCATGCCATAGCACTAGCCCGAGGTCCCGAGGCTCGAGCCTGCAGGTGTCAGGCATGGCATGCCATAGCACTAGGGCGCGAGGCCCCGTGTGTCTAGCATGGCATGCCATAAGACTCAACCGAGGCCCCGCGGTAGGCACATGGCATGCCATAAGACTGTACTCGAGGCCCCGTAGAAACAGCATGGCATGCCATAAAGACTAGCACGAGGCCCCGCTGTGTGTTCAGGGCATGGCATGCCATAGCACTAGCCCGAGGCCCCGTGTGTCTAGGCATGGCATGCCATAGCACTAGCGCGGTGAGGCCTGCAGCGAGCAACACTATTAGATAACACGTAGTCCCGCAAAGTGCGAGGGCGCCGTCAGTCCCATGGCCCGCCATGGAAACAGCAGCAGCAGTTGGGAAAACATGTGTCCTGAGGCACAAAGCGCGAGCCAAGCATGCACATGAGGCAAGGCAAGCAAGCAATTTTGGCCGACGCCAGCAGCATTTCGCCACTAAGACCGCAGGGGGTCCCGGCGTGGCACTTCGAGGCAAACTGAATCGCTGGGGCTTAACGCCGCCTATTTACGGGCGTATTTCCTGGGCTGGGCAGAAGCACTCTAACCGAAAGTAACAAGGATTCCTACGTCTCAAGGAGCTCAAGCGCAGCAAGGACCCTAGCGTAGACCTGCCGAAGGACTCTCACTTAGGCTGAAAGACTCCTAAGCTGGGTCGGACTCCTAAAGTGAAGGCTTCTCAAAAGGAAGACTCCTAGCAGACGCACTCCCAAAGGGGGAGACCCACTGTGGTGGGAATCGTGGTGGCCGTATAGGAGTTTCCACTAATCAGACCCTAATCTTTGAAGGATCGCGGCCGGTTACCGGATTTGAAGACTAGAGTTGTGAGTAGACTCCTTAGTCATTATTGCACTAGATCACCTGGCTAATCCAATATAGTACCGTCACTGTCGAATCAATATGTTCCTGAGCTGATCCATTAAAGCACTGGTCCAGGCGTGGAGCCTACGCCAAAATTGGTCCCGTATCAGCAGCTTAACAAAAATACGAGTCGGGAGAGTGCCCCGTAGTTTCAGGTTCGAGAGAATAGCGGTGCATCGAGAAGGTCGCCTGAAGTGTCCCTAGGCGCCAGCACAACGTAGCAAAAGAAAGAAGTAGACGCTGCATCGAGTCACCACCAATGCCAACGCCGTGAGGATGATCGCTGATGCGCTCATGCGAGGGGCAGCGCGATAGGTCGAGGTGCACCCGTGTGTCCGTGCTTCGACGCGAGGATAGGCACAAAGAATCGAGGCGAATTCCACCCTCGACCAGATCGCGACGCTCACCCCAGCGCACTTCACCGCCGCAGAATCGACGGAGACCCGAGATGGTACCGCAGGAACTGACTGTGGACATTCCATTTAATCGAACGCAGCCATGACCGAGGAGTTCGGGAGGAGCCGATCGTGACTTCAGAGGGGGAGATCTGCCGGGCGAGCAAAGCAGCAGGCACGCCATCCGTCGGCAGATCCGCCCTCGCGGCTGGTGCGAGGTGCCTCGAGCCCTAAGACTCGTGAAAGGCACGCGAAAGACTGAGAATTTCCTCCGGACAGGAGCAAGATTTCACCGCCGCCAACACCGCAAGTGAACAGTAACGATAACCACTATGTATCGGCCAGGTGATGCAAGCTTTGGTGGCGGACCGTAACTAGCGACGACGCCGGCCGGGCCGGGCCGACCAAAGATCGAGAGCCGGGAGATTCGAAAGTGAACCGAAAGATCGCTCTACCCACCGAACAATACGCGTGGATGGCGAGGGAGTCTCTGAAGAAACTGAAGCAGACGGGCTCAGTCAGAGACTATGTGAAGGAGTTTAGCTCGTTGATCCCGCCACACATCACACATGTCCGAAGTAGACAAGCCGTTCCAACTTCATGTCCGCATCAGGGGTGGGCTCAACCGAACCGAGGAGCAAGGTGTCCAAGACTTGCCCTCAGCCATGGCAGCAGCGGACTGCCTATCCGACTACAAGAGTGACCTCTTCCTCTACTCCCACCCAAAAGGGGAAAGGCCACAACAAGGAGTCAACTGGCCGATGGAGTCTCTCCAAGAGCGGAGGCAAGGGTCGAAGAAGCGCAGATGACAGCAGCGGTAGGCCACTCACAAACTACCAGTCGCCGGATGCTTTATCCGCGACAGTCACACGAGCGAGGGATTGCCCAAAGAAGCGAGAAGCTCAATGCACCTTGTCAAGAAGAAGGGAAGATAGCTTTGTTGCAGAGGCCCCTACCGCATTTCAACCCTCTTCGGGCCAAGTGGAATGCGACGCTACGAGGCGACTACGTGAGGACTGATATATGCTGAGTTGTCAATCGGAGGGCGTAAAATTGTGGTAGATTGCAGATGCACTGGGCGACCCACAATTTTGTATCAACAAGGAAGAAATGCACTTGGCTTAGCTAGCTAAAGATGACGCAAGCTCAAAGTCAGAAACAAATGCAAGGCAATAAGAGACATGGTAAAAGAACATGGCAATCTCGGGATGGGGGATTGCACAGTACGATAGATCTCCCTTAGTGACCCTCGATGATTTTGATTTCATATTAGGCAATCATTTTCCAAAGAGCTGCAGCCTCAAGGTTTACCCCGAATGGATCGTTGATCATTGGAGACGTGAAGCAGCCCATAAGCCAGGGTCAGACGCAGTCGCCTAAGAGACCTCAGTGGAGAAGACCTGTCCACCGGGCATTTGGAGAAAGGCCTTAGGAAGGGCGAGCACACATATGTCACGGCAATGATCGAGATCAAGCCGGACAAGCAAGTCGAAGTGCCAGACGCCATAGCCCCCATACTGAGGAGATTAGCCGATGTTATGCCTCCCGAGTTGCCTAAGAAGCCGCCATAATCGAGAAGGCAGACGGACATCGGGAGCAGAGCTCGTGCTGTGGTCGAGACCTCCCGCTCAAGCCCCATCTGAAGAGTCCACCGTAGTCGAGAGTCGCTGGGCAAATGACCCGGAGTCACCGGACGCGGTCCGGTCCAAATTCCAAGGCGCCGTATTTGAGCACCTACGCTTCTGTATTAGCAAGATGGGAGGCCTTGATGTGTGTGTGTGGATTAACGGCACTGAATAAAGTCACGATCAAGAACAAGTGATTCGATACCTTTGTCATGAGTCGTCGATCGATTATTAAGGTCGAAATACTTCACCAAGCTGTGACTTCAAGGACGGATATTCGGCGCGCGGGTCAAGGGACGAGGCAAAGACTACATGTGTAACCCTGTATGGCAGTTTTGAATTTTAGTTATGCCTGGGTTTGACTAATGCTCCCGTTAAGATTTTGCAACCCATGAATGAGTAAGTCCATTCAATTTCCGGATTCATTCTGGTGGTATACTGACGACATAGTGATCTACATGTTCGACTCTACAAGATCACGGGTACACCTCGAGATGGTGCTCTACGTAATCGAGGCGTAAATCCGCTTGTATGTCAAGAAAGAGAAGTGTGGAGTTTGCTCGCATCGAGATCAAGTTTCGGGTCACCCGATTTCCAAAATCCGAGATAAGGATGGATGGTGCGAAGGTGGCAAAGAATTGAGATTTGCCAGCCCCGACCAAGGTGACACTTCGATCGCTCCTGGCCAGCTAGAAACTACTACAGAGATTTATATCGGGCTATTCCAAGATAGCTGCAGCCTCACTACATCTTTGAAAAAGTGAGAGGAAGTGGGAATGGGATGCAGAGCTGTCGCCTGTGGCTCAAGATGCGATCACCCCGAGCCAGACGAGACTCCGCCCGACATGGAGTCAGCTGCTGAAGTGCACACACTGACGGTCTGCACAGGTCCAGGTGGAGCAAGGCACTAAAAAAGAGGGGCATCCGCAGTTTTTAGAGCCTGGAAGTCGAATGCAATGAGGGGAAAGGTACAGCGCCCATGAGAAAGAGATGATCATGGCCATTCATTGCCTGAGACTCGAAGCACTACTTGACGTGGGACTCCTGGGCTCATCAGAAGATTCACACTGTTAGCTGGGCCAATTCTTCTTCACAACCTTGGCAGCTGACCAGCAAGGCCTCCGATGGCAAGAGTTCTCGCCGACTTTGATTTGTGGGTACAAGCCGCCCACAATAAACCAAGTGGCTGATGCTTGGTAGGAAGGAAGTGGCAAGTTATGTGGGATCGTTGAGCCTGGGCCAGACAGATTTCAAACAGCGAGTTAGGACTCGGTCGTACAAGACTCAACGATCGGGCCGGGTGAGCAAAGAGAGGACGCACCACGAGGCGAGCATCGCTCGAGAATGAGTTGCCGCACTCGGGGAGGAAGCTATATGTGCCTTCCAAAGAAGCCCGACAGAGTCAAGGAAACACATGATACGAGACGTAATGGGTCACCCAGAGAGGAGAGTATCACTGCACGCCTTTTTCGCACGGCCTACGAAGGAAGACGTGCAAGCATATGTCGATTACGCCATGTTTGTCAAGTTGACAAGATCGAGCTAAGAAGGAAGCCGGGATTGTTATGTACTCGTCCATTCCGAGAAGCCATGGCAAGGTGTATCGATGGACTTCACGCGGGTTTCCGAAAGTAGAGGGCTTTGATCGCTTTTGGTGGTGGTAGACAAACAAGCACGCCGCCTTCATCCCGGTACTCGAAAGCGTAGTGTCCAACCAAGAGGCGCCAAGATCTTCTTCAAAGCAATGTTGTAAAACATTTTGATGCCTGAAGACATAGTAAGCGATCGAGATACGCGGCCATTAAAAAGTGTGCTCGGGGTTGAGCCGCCTAAGATGCGGGTACGTAATGCAAGTTCTCACCGCGAACACCCCGACCGATGGTCGCAGAGTGAACCGACGCCGGAAGAGTATTTGGCGCCACTCGCGATGCCTCGTAAAATCGGGTTGGAACTTCTAGAGCCGTACCAACATCCGCAACCCAAACGTTCACCACGCAAGAGTTCCTTCGAGGTGCAGCGCAATCGGAACGCGTACCATCGCACGCTCGGACGTGATCGTTACAGAGCAACCCGGACGTGAAGGCGGAGCCCACGGCGTGACAAGTTTGCGTAGTCTCTGCAAGTTTTGCTCGATGAAGCGAGACAATTCTAGAGAAGGCAAGTAGACGATGAAGAAGTATGCGATGTAGGCAGGAGATCGTTGAATTTGAGCAAGGGGAGATGGTTCAAAGCTAACTCCTCGACCGAAAAAGATCAGAATAAGCAATTTCGTAGAGGCTCGATTCAGAAATACGATGGACCCTTGAAGTTGTGGAAGCGATAGGGAACGTGTGTGGGCCTACAAACTAAGCTACCCGAGAGGCTGGGCTTCACCCTGAGATCCACGGCTTCCCCAAGCCTTATCACAAAGGATCCACCCGATGAGGTAGCAAAGCTGAACCCGCCATGGTTAGAGTCAGTCTGGCAAAGATTGCAAAGCATCCCGCAGGATAGGAAGATGGGGAACTGGAAGAACAAGTGGACCAGCATCATTCATCAGCGGACGCCGCTGAGGTGCAGCCGGGAAAAGGGTGCTGCATCAGGCGCTGAAGACCAGATCTCAGGGCCGCAAGGTCGAAGCTCGGACCAGACGTTGAATAATCGAAGCGGGGGAGGGCTCATAGCCCCCGACTAGATAACACGAACCTGGGCAGATGAGGGCGCCGCTCGCCCCACGGCCCGCCTAAGGGAAACGAGCGCGCAAGGTCGGGAAAACATGTGTCCGGAGGCACAAAGCAGAGCCAAGCACGCATATTACGGGGCGTGGCGCAATTCTACGGACGCGCACAAGGTCGCCACTAAGACTCACTCGCTAGAAGGGGCCCTGGGGCGTGGCACCCGAGGCAAACTAATCGCGTAGGGCGAATGTCGCCTATTTATGGCAGAGCCTCAGCGGCAAGCATCCTAATCCGAGGCAACAAGGATTCCTGATGTACCCTATCTTATAAAGAAGGACCCTAGGGCGGGGGTAGAAATTCTGCCGGAAGGACCTCATCCCAAAGTGAAAGACCCTGCCAGGGGCCGGACTCCCAAAGGAAGGTCTCAAAGTGAAGCAGACTCAGCGAGACAGACCCAAAGTGGGAGGACTCTACCGTGGGTGGAATCGTGTGGTCGTGTATAGGAGTTTCATTCAATCAGACTCCTAATGCTGAAGGATTGTGCCAAGCCATTGATTTGAAGACTATTAGAGTAGGACTCTTAGTCATTATTGTACTCAGGGATCGCCTCGAGCATCCTATATAAAGGGCCTCATGTCACTGTTAATTCCATTATGTTCTCGAGTCGATCCACGTAAAAGCATTGAGCCCGAGGTGGGAGCCTATGCGAAATTGTCTTGTATTTTTAGTAGCTAATGAAACACGAGCCGGGAGAGGCCCCGTAAGCCCTCAGGTTCGAGAGAATAGCGAGGCATCGAGAAGGTGGTCTGGGCCGGTCCCCAGCGCCGCATTAACAGCAAGTGTGCAGCGCGGTGGATTAGGCATGGCATGCCATAGCCTAGGCGCCAGGCACGGTGTATAGGCATGGCATGGCATGCATGGCATGGCATATACGAACAGCCCCGTAGTGTGGCTCGGTGCATGGCATGCCATAAAGACTGAGCCCGAGGCCCCGCGGTGTTCAGGGGCATGGCATGCCATAGCGCACTAGCGCCGAGTATCATGGTAACAGCATGGCATGGCATGGCATAGCACTAGCCCGAGGCCCCCGAGGCGCGGAGGCCGGAGGGCCACGAGGCCCCGTGTGTCTAGGCATGGCACTCGGTCATGCCAAATACAGCAGGTGGGAATAATGTGTGTGGGTAAGGCGCTATACTCAGGAACAGGCATGGCATGCCATAGCACTGCGAGGCCCCAGGTAACAGCAGCATGCTGTATACACTAGCCCGAGGCCCCGTGTGTCTAGGGCATTGGCATGCCATAGCATTAGGCGCGGAGGCCCCGTGTGTCTAGGCATGGCATGCCATAGCACCAGCTTGAGGGCCCCGTGTGCTCAGGCATGGCATGCCATAGCACTCACAGCGCCTGAGGCCCCGTGTCTAGGGCATGGCATGCCAGAAGCAGTTATTTGAGTTATGAGGCCCCGTGGTAATCTAGGGGCATGGCATGCCATAGCACTAGGCGCCGAGGCATCGTGTGTCTAGGCATGGCATGCCATAGCACTAGCACGAGCACAGGTCTGAGTGCGGCATGCCAGGCAGCACTCAGCCCGAGGCCCCGTGTGTCTAGGCATGGCATGCCATAGCATTAGGCGCGGAGGCCCCGTGTGTCTAGGCATGGCATGCCATAAAGACTAGGCGCCGTGCATCGTGGTGTTCAGGCACAGTGCCATAGCACTAGGCGCGAGGCCCCGTGTGTTCAGGGCATGGCATGCCATGCACTAAACTCGAGGCCCCGTGTGTCTGGGGGGCATGGCATGCCATAAAGATTAGGCGCGAGGCCCCGTAGCCCAGGGCATGGCATGCCATAGCACTAGGCGCCGAGGCATCGTGTGTCTAGGCATGGCACATAGCACTAGGCGCGAGGCCCGTGAGGGCATGCAGCTGATAAGACTCAGCCCGAGGCCCCGTGTGCCTGTGCATGGTATGCCATAAAGAATAGCTGAGCCCTGTGGTGTTCAGTGCATGGTACATGCCGCGCACCCAGGGCGCCGAGGCATCGGTGTCTAGGCATGGCATGGCATGGCATGGCAGGTTAGCATGGCATAAAGACTAGGCCGAGGCCCCGCGGTAAGGGGTACTTTTATAGTGATTGTCGATGCCCCGTGTGTTCCGCACGGCATGCCATAGCACTAGACCGAGGCAATCGTATGTCTAGGCATGGAATGGCACATTCATGATAGAATAAACTCAACCCAAAACAATGCTTCGCAAACTGCATGGTTTAATCAAAGCACATGGCATGGCATGGCACTAGGCCGAGGCACCGTCAAGGCATGCACTAGGCCGAATCACCGTGTCTAGTACGCGTCATGGCACAAGGCCGAGGCACCGCAATAATCAGCCGTAATGAGGGCATGCCAAGGCATCTAGGTCACCGTGCTCAGCAAGCACTTGGCCGAGGCACCGCTCCTGTGGAGGCCGCACTAGGTCAATCACCGTACCGCAGCCATGGCACCAGTCGAATCAATCGCGTGCCCAGTACGTATGGCACCAGCCGAGGCAACCACCGCGCTTAGGCAAGCACCTCGTCGAATCACCTGTCACAGCAGCAACAGCGACACTAAGTCGACCACCTATTTCCAGCATGCCACGACACCAGCCTAATCACCTTGCCTAGGCATGCCATGACACCAGTCGAATACCTTCGCTTGTACGCCATGACACTACAGTCGAATCACCTCGCTCTAGCATGCCACGGCACTAGCCGAATCAACGCCTAGGCATGTCATGGCACTAGGCCGAAACGCGCTTAGCAAGCACTGCCGAGGCATCATAGCCCGTGCCACGACATCAGTCAATGCTCGCTTGTGCGCACGCGGCGACCAGTCGAGGCACCGCGCCCATGCCATGGCACTAGGTCAGGCAATCGCGCCCGCCACGCAGATCAGCGCCGAGCACCGCGTCAGCCAGCGGCACAGACGAGGCACCGCGGTTCCGTGCCATGGCACTAGGTCGGTGCACCGCGGCTCGCATGTCATGGCATCAGTCGAGGCACCGCGCCAAGGCATGCCTGCACTCAGTCGAGGCACCCCGAGCACGGCATGTCACTGCCATGGCACCGTCTAGGCAAGGCATCTAGGCGTGGGAACCCCGGTTCAGGCATGTCATGGCACCTGTGCCAAGGCACCGCGGTCTATTCATGGTACGCCAAGACCAGTCGGCGCACCGCGGCGCGGCGCAAGCACCCAGTCGAATCGACCGCGCCCGTGCACGCCATGGCACTAAAGCCCGTGCACCGCGTCTGTGCATGTCATGGCACTAGCCCGTGCAATCGCGCTCCGTGCATGCTCGGCGGCACTAGGGCCCGCACCAGGCCTAGGCAAGCACAAGCGGAATCACCGTGCCTAGGCATGTCGCGCTGACCAGCCCAGCGCCGCAAGGCTCACAGAGTTAATAAGGTCAATCACCAGGCCTGTGCATGTCATGGCACTGAGTCGAGGCCGTCACCTAGGCATGCAAGGGCACTAGGTCGAAAACCGCGTCCGGGCAAAGCACCGCCATGGCACCGCCCGCAAAGACTTGGTCGGCGCATCGCGCTCAAAGCACCGTCGGCGCAATCGTGCCTGTGCAAAAGCAACTCGCCAGTCAGGCACTGCGCCTGGCAAGCACTCGCCGCATCGCGGCCTAGCGCACCAGCCCACACCGCCCAGGGCAGCGTCGCAAGAACAGGTCAATCAATCTCGCGCCTAGGCATGCACTAGGTCGAATCACCGTGCCTAGGCATTACATGCCTGTAGCCGAGGCACCGCGGACTAGGCATGTCACGCCAAGATCAGGGGCCTATGCACGCCGTCGAGGCACTGACCTAGCTGGCTGCGGACTAGGCATGCCATGGCACCAGCCGAGGCACCGCGTTCAAGCATGGCCTAAATTTTAGCATGGGGAGGCAGCATGTAATATCAGCGGGGCGGGTGCAGCATGTAATGGCATGGTCTGGGCACATGACTCACACCATGCCTCTAATGGTCTACCACGCG
>JAEQBH010006717.1:0-157366 GCA_016808115.1 Tetrastigma voinierianum | reverse complement strand
AGAATAGACGGGCTTGAGAGAAATGCAAGCAAAGAAATTGTGACCTACGAACTCAATCACAAGATCAACAATATTGCAGGTACACTTGAGAGGAAGGTTCCCTTCCCAAACATTGCCAAATCGAAAAGAGGAGTCCATGAGGTAGGTTCATCTAGCAGGTCGGGAATGGATGAGGTAAAGGCTATAATCACCCAGGAGTGGAAAATAGGTTCATCGACGATGCCCGAAACACGGTAAAGAAACCGGGAATGAAGTAGAAATGGAGCCATAACGCATTTCACGAAGAGGATTCAATGAAACAGCGTATGCTACCTCCATTTCCTGACATAGAGGCAGAAAAGCATCTCGGCAAGCGGGCATCTAGAAGTCTAAGGCGGGAGTAAAAGTCGATATACCTCTTTTGGACATAATCAGGCATAAGTCCTTTGCCTATGCAAAATTTTTTGAAAGATCTTTGCACAATCAAGAAGGATTAGGCATTGAGAAGAAGGCATTTTCTAAGCCGAACAAGTCGGTGCCATAATCCAAGCAAGAACCTGTCAAATCTGAGGATCCGGGATCTCCCGTTGAGTTAATATTGGTGGGAATTTATAGACAAGTCATTGCTTGATTTAGGAGCGAGTGTGAACCTCTTTAGTATTCTATGTACAAGCGGCTAGGTTTGGGTGAACTTAAACCTACGATATCCGCACTTTCATTGGCCGATAGATCGGTGAAAATCCTAAGGGGATAGTTGAGGATGTCTTAGTGAAAATGAATAGGTGCTACCCTTGGATTTTGTAGTGCTTGACAGGAACGATTGCAAATGAACCCGATCGGGTGCCCGATTATCCTAGGAAGACCATTTCTATGCCCTTGATACGTCATCAATTTCGAAATGAGTCATGCAACTTCACGTTTGGTAACATGACATTGGAGTTGAACATATTCCACTTGAACAATAAACATGAGTTGGAAGCGAAAATCAAGTGCTGATGGAGTATGTTCGGTGTGTCGGGATCGCGGGGAAGGCTGGATGTCGAGAGTGCAGGGATACACTCCAACCAAGGGAAGCGGGTGTTGTGGAGCGCCATCGAAGCCATTGTAGGGCAATTGCTCGGTCGGGAATCATCGGTGAGAAGCCGGAACAACAAAGGGAACTCGACACGAAGTTATTTCGGACCCTTTGCGAGTTTGGGGAGATCATCCTCCTTGACCCTCCTTGAGCAATTTGGTAAAATTGAGGCGTTTAGTGTTCTCACAAACCAAATTATGACTCGACAATGTTTGCTTTTTGCTTTAGTTTAGTGATTTCAATAATTGTGGTTATTTTTAGAAAGTTTCTTAATTTAGCAATTTTAATTTATTAGTAACTTTGTATTATAATATAATATCTTATATTCATTTTAAGTATAGTATCATATATTAATTTTCATTATAATAATATTTTTTTAAATATTATATAATCGAATCTTGAAAATTTGATATTACGGTGATCTTGACTAAGTACAAATTCGCTATACTAGCGAGTGGAACAAAATGACTCTTGGTGCTAGTCTCGGGCTTATAAAAGGAGGGTGGCGGCCATTCATTCCGCCGTGTTTTCCCTCTTTAGTCTCTTCTGACACCGTCGCCGTGACTACTGACCTTTGACGGTAGCGCCACCGGCCCGGTGCCTGCACGGCCAGGAGCCTCGGCTCTGCTGCTTGTTCTTGCTTGGCTCACTGACAGAGCCACTGGGTCACCACGGCTGTTATCGGTAGATCCGTTCCACCGCCACTTTGCCAGAACCGTTATTGCGCTCACCGCATTTGCCCACATCTATAGCCACGCACCGCGAGGACTGCCGTATGCGTGCTACAGCTGCCCGGATCGGTGGCCGGAGTGCCGCGCCGGCCAAGGCACGCGCCACGGCGGGTTCGTCGACTCAGAGGCCTGGGTCGTCGGTGTCCCTCTTGTAGAGTGACCACGGAGTTGGTTAGCGATGAGCGGATCGGCATTACGGTGCCTGGTTTTTATTATGTCGGCGGGCAACCTGGATTTCTTTTGATCTATAGGCGCCAGTTCTTTTGAGTGGAGTCCACGCCGACCTCGGGTCAGATTAGCACCCCGGCGAGGGCCGGGCTAGTTCGGCTCGATCCGGCCCCAGTACCATCTCGATCCACGAGGCCTCGGGGATTCGAATGATATCCGAACTTCGGATGGGACCGGGCCCCGTCACTGTACCAGTAGCGAGCTGGAGGGCGGCCCTCAGCGAGCCCTTTTATCAGGCAGTGAGTCATCCTCATCTAGGCGATCCATCGATCCACATCGCGGCCCAGGCGACATCTTCACCGGTTGTCTTTCTTCCAGGGATTAGGAGGCGGATTGTTTGTCGGGCTTTTGAATTCAGGGGAGCGTCGCGCGCCAGCTCTCGAGGGACTTCCATCGGAGTCTTACTATGGCGTCCACTGCTTTGATGGGCGATCCGGTCGGGGGATTCTATGAGGTTGATTGAGGACTATTCCCTCTTGGCCTTCCATGACTCAGGGCGTGTGTACCCCGGGTGGTGCTGCAGTTCTACCATTCGATGACATCCCGGGGAGCAGCTGGTCCACTCGAGCTTCAGTTCTCTATAGACGATCGCCCCGGAGTACTCAGAGCGGTAGATATTTCAGCAGCTTTAGGCCTGCGTATACCGCCGACCAATTCGGAAGGGTTCACAGAGGCTTAGGCCCACCCACCTCAAGCGGGAGATGGTTCGTATGCGGCAGAGACATCACGGCGGGACGGTGCTCTTTAGGAGCTGACTCCCTCCTCGGGGAGGCTGTGATTGATCACTGTGAGGACCGGCCTATTTCCGCTACAACGTATACGACGGAGGGAGGCCATCCTAAGAGGCTCTTCACCGGGATCTTGGAGGGATGCGGTTTAGTCCCTACGGTGGTGATGACCTCCTTGATGCATTTGAAGAAAGGTCACCGGAAGTAGCGAGACCCCTTCCCCCAGTGGCCCGGGGAAATCTGCGGCAACTCCACAGTAACCTCCCGGCCAGCTCGCTCATTACGACAAGTTACCATGAAGCTAAAGCGTTAAAGCGCTGAAACGTAATTTTGGAAAACGTGGGTTATAAAATTTTCACTTTTCTATCAAAATCCACCTTTAGATTTACTTGAAAATCGGCGTATACTTGGTGCACGGTGGTGAAATCAAAATACAAAATCACCTGTATAAAACAAAATACTCCCAATATTTTCCCAAATCCAACTACAATCATAAAGGGACCTCTAGTCCTCATCAAAATATAAGATAAGGATCAATCAAATATATAAGTTTATCGCGACTGTTTTCACCAAAACCATCAGTACATATTTTACAGAAAGATATTTACATATACAAAAATGCCACATTTTGCTTTTACTAGTTTAATTTACACCTTATCTATATGTAAAAATCACAACACGGCGTCTGGGACCCGAGAGGATCACGGAAAGATCTTTCGGCTTGGCTTTGCACACAGAAAAATTATTTAAAACGAAGCGTGAAACTGAAGCAGACTCAGTGAAATCTTATAAGTTCATCTTTGTTATGCAATGTTTGTACCTCCCAATATGAAAATGCAATCTGAAATGGTTATAAGCTGTTTATGAGAAAAGCGAGTTTTTGCTATGAAAACCATTTAAAGCGTTGGCTTGTTTATTTGTTGAAGCTGTATAACAACTGGCCCAATTACGGCAATTATCTTTGCTTGAAATGCGATTACGAAAACTATTTCTCACTAGCGAAAAGCTGTTTGTTAATTAGTTAATATCACGAAAGTGCTATCTCTTGTAAATCAAGTACCAACCCTTTGTGTGGCCCATTTACGAAATACCACTGATGATGCCTCGGAACCTCGGGCACGGCATCAGTAGTGAACTTTCTCGGAACAACTACCGGCTAGATGGTCCATTGAACATGGGATCTATATAGCATAATGGAACCTCGGAGCAAAATGCTCGGTGAGAACTCGGAACCAACACCTCATCGCTATGTACTAAGTGTTGCTAACTATATACCTCGAATGTGCGGAGAGCGACTCACTGTCTCAAATATACTATATCTAACCCCCGATTGCCGACCGAGCGTATAGTTAGTCATAATATCCCATAACATTGCCATGCACGATCAGAAATACATCGGCCCAGGGGCAATTTTGTGCCATCTAGGGGTTTTGCTAAACCAGGCCAAACTGTTTCTTAAATACTGAAATCGAACTTTTCTGCTGAGTATAACAATTGGGAGGTAATAAAATGCTTTATAAATCTATATTTTCAAAGCACTTTACAAACTTGTAATTTAAACACTTTCATTTAGAAAATGATTTTGAGTACTCACCTTTTTCTCCACTAATTTCTTTCAAATCTTATTAAAGCACTCTAGATTCTCGTCGGATGCTCAAATCGCCTACACAATTCATTCAAATTACGAAAATGCCCTCAGTTCAACGTTTTAACCATAAAACATATACAGGGCTTTCAAAGTAACTATATCGAACGAACTTCGATTCTAACAAAACTTTACGTGCTAGTCCTATTCGATATGGACATCGATAATATGATGTGAAATTGACCAAAATGTCCATACACATTAAATGCTCCATAAACTATACATTTTAGTCAACTTTTGACTTAAGGGACTTTCCATAGAATTAAAATATCAGAAACATTTCTACGAAAATTCCGTCGGAGCTTATCAAGGCTACACTCCTGAAATTTCAATCATTGTCCTGCAGTCCCAAAATTTATGCATTTGCGTCGAACACAGTCCCAAAAATTCCTAAAAATTCATAAACTCAGTCTAAAAATTTTGGGACTAAAGTTTACGACCTTTTACGGTCTCTAAGAAAATTTCAAGCCATTATATAGCCTTTAGGCTTGAAATAACACAAATAGGCAAATTTTCTACCTTTTAAAGTTTGACAAAAGGCTAAGATATTGGTACCTAATCGTAGCTTTCTTCGCGTATACCAATTTTGCCTTGCTCAGACGAATGCCTACGGTGATTTCAGTAGATGCGAAAAAAAACGAAGAAGAAAAGATAAAAAAAAAATGCGCCTCACGCCCTCTCTCTCTGCCTCCTTAGTCGCTCCCCCACTTCAGTTTGATTTTTTGTTTTTTTATCCTTTTTGTTTTTAATTATTATTATTTTCTTTAATTATTATTCTTACTATTTAGATAAATAATTTCTATTGCCCCCATTAGTCTATTTCTATCACGGAAAATTTTATTTATCATAGTGAATATTCTTTAAATATTTGTCATTTTCGAATTTTTCTAAAATCTCGTTTCAGACTCACTACAAACGTCTTTAAATTCGTAAATATTCGACTATCTCGGAATTTAGCAGACTCTGGAGTTCTTAGATTTCGCGAGGCGAACTTAACGGCACAATGCATTTTTAGTCATCAGAGATCTAGAATTTCGAGACTTCTTTGAACTATTTTGGTAATTTATTATTATTATTTACTATTTAAACTTCCATTAATTATACTTTCACCCCTCTCGCCTTAATTGTAAAAGTGCCACAATTATTTGAAAACTTTATAATTTCACCCTTAAACCAATTTTCAAAAATTCTATTATGGCACTAAAATAATTAAGGAAGTCCTTGGTGCACTTACGGTTACACATACCGTACACCCTCTCGGGACGGGGTGTTACAAATCCTCCTCCTTAAGAACATTTCGTCCTCGAAATGAACAAAACTAATATATGAGGATACCTTAATCGGTGAACAGCGAGGATATTATTGCATCCCGACCTCACGGCTCTATTATCGCCTCTTTAATCCTGTGATTCCCCATGAAACTTTGACTAATGGAATGACCTTATTGTGAAATCGCTCTCTGCGATCTACTATCTGCGTGGCTGCTCCTTATAGGTCAAATTATCCTTTAGTTCCAGTGGCACGATCTCACGAGGTACATGGGAGGGATGCGGAATGTACTTGCGGAGCATGGATACATGAAACACATTATGAACCTTAAACTGACTACGGAGGAGGTCTAATCCCCTTATGCTACTGGTCCCACTCTGGAAATAATCTCATATGGCCCTATGTATACGGGCCTCATTTCCGCGTGTTAAATACGAGGACACCTTTCCAGGAAACTTTGAGGAAAACCCTATCCTTTACCTTAAGCGTGATCCCTAGTTTTATCGCATAACCTATTACGTCACTGGCTATCTTAAAGTCTGTCTCGGACGATCGGATCTTATCTAAGGTGTCTGTGCTAACTCTGTTTATCAGTCTCCTCTCTCCTACTTCATCCCGGCATCTGGGTCGACACTTAGGCCGTACAATGTCACTTCAAATGGAGCCATGCTATCTTTGGATTGATAAGCTGTTATTATAGGCGAACTCCATCGAGAGATAAATCATATCGAGCACCTTAAACTCTATTACGCATGCTCTCGCATATCCTCTAGTGTCTGAATAGTTCTCTCTGTGACCATCGGGTCACGAAAGGGATGGGCTGATAACTAAAAGTCTGATCGAGTCCCCGTAGCATCCGCAATGGCTGGACCCAGAAATGCGGATGTGAATCGGGGTCTGGTGAGACTATCGATGAAGACACCATGCCTCAATCTATCTCCTCCATATAATTGGGCCAACTTGTCAATGATTATCATTCTTGGGAGAAAATGCGTTTGATTTGTTAATTACATCCACTATCGCCATGGCATCAGTGTTTGTCTCAGGAGTTCTCGGGCTTAGATAACAAAATCCATAGTAATCTTATCCCTTCCATCACGAATCGGAAGGGAGTACGTATCTTTATCTGCGGGCTTACGGTGCTCTACCTTTACCTGTGACGGGTTGGGCATGCGGATGCAATCTGCAATTTCCTTTTTCTTCCACCCGATAATGCTTTCTCTCAGTATGATACATCTTAGTGCTACCAAGGTGCATGGCATATGCTGAAGAGTGAGCCTCTTCCATGATTTCCCTTTTTAGTTCACCTATGTTAGGTACACACATTCGACTCCCTCTAAGCTATTATGTGATGCGATGCAGACTGGTTTCTACCACCCTCGATCTGCCCTCGGCTTGTCGTCTGAAACACAGCCAGACCTTCTTGATGCGATCCTTTAGAAGAGGGCGAACGCCAAATGATGTAGCAGTGTCCCACTGTATCAGCTACCTACAAGCCCGAACTCCCAAAGATCTCAACTCTATCAACAATGGGAGATATCGCATGCAACGGATGGCATAGGAACCCTCAGTTCTGGAAAAACCCCAGGCATCGGCCACTACATTGGCCTTCCACTGGATGGTACTCTATCGTCTGATCATAATCCTTAATCAACTCCAACCACCGTGGCGCCTTAAGTTAAGCTCTTCACGAGTAAAAGATATATTACGGGAGGCTCTTATGATCGGTGAATAAAATATTAAGATTCCTTATAGATAATGTCTCCGGATCTTTAAATGAGAAAACCCACTTGCTGCAGTTCTAAAATCATGGGTCGGGTAGTTACGCTCGTGCTTCTTTAAGCGGCGGAAGCATAAGCTATCACTCTACCATCTTTGCATCAAAACACACCTAACCCTTAATACGGAAGCATCAGCATATACCACATGCTTAGTCCTTTCCTGACCCGGTAGTGCTAATCTTTGGAGCGCCGTGATGATCTGCATCTCGCTCCCTCCAGCGTCTTTGGCGGGTATATGACCACTCGAATTTACGATCCTTTTCAATAGATTGGTCCAACGGGGTTGCTATCTTCGAAAATCCATCAACAAATTTCTGTATAACGCCAATCCAGAAGCTGAACTTGAAACATTTGTGGGCGGCTTCAGTTCATGGCTTCAATCTTCCTGAGGATCCACTAATACCTTCTGTAGAAATGACATGACCCAAAAAGCTTCTTTGTCCAGCAATGGCATACTAAACTTAGCGTATAGCGCTCTCTAAGAATCTCTGCCTGTCTTGTATGGAGATGCTCACGCATGTTCCTCTGACTGCTGAGTACACTAGAATGTCATCGATGAATACGATCACAAACTTATCTAAATCTACCGAGATTTGAATACCACTGTTCATCAAATCCATGAACCTTGGTGGGGCATTAGTCTCAATCAGATAAGCATCACCTAGGAACTGTAGTGACGGTATCTGGAAATCCTGAAGCGAGTCTTAGAAACATCATTCTCACGGACCCTGGCTGGTGGTAGCGACCTTAGGTCGATCTTAGAATATACGAGATCCATGCAATTGGTCAAACAGCTTATCTATACGAGGAAGCGGATACTAGTTGCGTATTGTCACGATTCAATTTGTCTATAGTCTATACACAACCGTGGCTTTGTGCTTTCACGAAGAAGCGGAGCTCCAGCGGTGGTACTAGGTCGGATGAAGCCCTTACTTAGCAATTCCTCCAATTGTGCCTTCAATTCTTTCAACTCTGCTGGCGCCATTCTGTATGGAGGAATGGATATCGGCTCGGTCCCTGGAACTAGTTCAATAACGAACTCAATTTCTCTATGGGGCCAAGCACGAAATATCCTTCCGGAAAGACATGCAGGAACTCTTTGGCTATGGGGATGTCTTCCGGTAAGTGTCCCCCTCTTGTCTCATCACTACAAATGCCAAATAACCACGACAACCTTCGAAGCATTTTGAGGCGGTCATGGCATTAATGAGACTAAGAGCGATCTCTGCTTGATTCTAGAAATATCACGCCTGGTTCCTCTGGTCGAACCAATCTTACTTCTTTCTTATAGCAATCTAAGGTGGCTCTATGCCTGGATAACCAGTCCATACCCAAGATTATATCGAAATCATGGATACCTAACACTATCAAGTTTGTTGGAAAATCCTTGATACGGATCGCAAATCTGGCACACTGGAACTATCCTTCGGATGTCATAGTATCCCGGCCCCATTTGGATACGAGCCACCATCACGACCATCACATGGCTAGGACTCTATGCGGTGCCTCTCGGTGAATGAATGCCCCGAAATAAATGAATGAGTGGCTCTGAATTCCTGATACATATGCATCGTGATCATCGTGAAATCATGTATACCGATAATCACGTGCGGTGATGCATCTTGCCTCTATTTGTGTGTTTGTAAATGCCAGGCACAGTCACAGTACCACTACGAATCGCTAATCGAGTCACGCCTGCGCCTCCTGCACCCCTACCATGACCTCTACTAGGTGTTGTACTACCACCTCTGCCTGAACCACCCCTACCAGGCTTATTTGGGACAATGGTAGTGCACAGGGTGATGCTGCCATACCTACCTCGAGGAGGTCTCTGCGGCTACTAGCGTGGACGGAGTCTCGGATAAGTGACCTTCACACTTGCATGATACGACATCTGTCATATTCATCTGCACTCTCAGGATGCACTCCTCGACATGTAAGGCCTGATGGAAAAGATGATCTTGAAGATCTACCACCTCTGAAAATTTCTTGGTGATAGGCAGATCCTAGCTAGATGCTACTCCTCGATCTGAGCCTCTGTTTGGTCCACTTCTTTCCTTTCTTTCTACTAGGCGGCGGTGCACAGCGACTAGTCTTGGGGAACACCTCTCTTCTTGTCACGGCCGCCACGGAGTTCGGCCCAAAGCGTCCGCTCTACCTTTAGTGCGATACCAAACTTTTCATAAAATTCTTGCTTGCTTTACTTTAAGTTTCTAAAACTTTTCATAAACTATTTGCTTGCTTTTGCCCTATGTCCTAGTAAACACGAAACTTGTGTATCCCTGGGTGCCGGTGGAAATACCTCGTGTCCCACGTCCTTTTTAGGTAATTATGGTGGAAATACCTCATGTCTACGTCACCATATAATAGTTAGACGCTAACCATCTAACCTTAAGTACCACCGCCTCTGGTGTGGTACCATCATAAGTTTTAGCCCTAATTTAGAGCGCGTTCTATCATGCCCCTCTTGCTCTTTTAAAGACTCCGTGTCGGCCAGATATTTCTTTGTAACAATGCGCTATAACTCACGATCCATCGTCAAGGTACCGCCCTTGGGTGCGGCCCTCGATGGTTCTCGCACAGGGGCGATTCATTTAGGCATCTTAGATCCCAAGGATGTGCTCGACATATCTCTCGGTGGTGCCTGCAGTGCGAAATCCTAGATCGACCTCGACCTCGTCAGAACATAATCTTGTGAATTTCAAAGTTAAAGATTGATGACACTTTTCAATATCTGATGCGTACAAGGATTAGCAAAACAATGTAGGTTGCGATAGAAAATCATTATAAAAACAATTCTATAGGAAATCTTTGTGGAAAGCGTGAAAAGCGAGTGAACTATACTTTAAGCTGCTCGATACCAAGTTGTGGACCCGCTTCCTAGTGACGGGGAAATCTGCCGGCAACTCACGGTAACCTCCCAATAGCTAAGCTCGTGACAGTTACCATGAAGCTAAGCTAGTTAGCGCTGAAAGCGTATTTGGAAAAGCGTGGGTTATAAAATTTTCACTTTTTCTATCAAATCACACCTTTAGATTTAACGAAAATCGTGACATAGCAGCCACGGTGGTCAAACCAAAATACAAAATCCTGTATAAAACAAAATACTCCCGATATTTTCCCAAATCCTTTACAATCATAAAGGGACCTACAGTCCTCGTGAAATATAAGATAAGGATCAATCCAGAATACAAGTTTGCTCGCGACTGTTTTTCTCGAAACCATGCATTGCATATTTTACAAAAAGATATTTACATGCTCTGAATGCACCCACGTTTGCTTTACTAGTTTTAATTTACACCTTATCTTATATATAATCACAACACGGCGTCTAGGACAGGATCTGGAAAGATCTTTCGGCTTGGCTTTGCACTGAAAAATTATTTAACGAGCGTGAGCCAAGCGGGCTCGATGAAATCTTATAAGTTCATCTTTGTTGTCTGCTGTTGTACCTCGATATGAAATGCGGCCCCAGAAATGGTTATAAAGCATTTTATGAGCGAGTTTTGCTATGAAAACCATTTACATGTTGGCCATTTACCAACATTTGAAGCGTTTACCAGCTGTAGCGTTACGAGAAAACTAATTATCTTTGCTGAAATACGATTACGAAAACTGTTTCTCTTGCTGGCTTGTTTTGATGGTGAGATTAATATCTGAAAGTGCCTGCGTAAATCAAGTACCAACCATGGCCCATTTAAAATACCCTAGAAGTGATGCCTCGGAACCTCGGAACTGGCATGTTAGTGGTTTTCTCGGAACACTACGGCTAAGATGGTCATTGAACATGGCCGGAGATCTATATAGCATAATGGAACCTCGGAACCAAAATGCTCGGTGAGGAACCTCGGAACCAACACCTCGTCGCTATGTACTAAATTATTGCTGGCTAACTATATACCTCGAATGCGGAGGGCGACTCACTATATAAATATACTATATCCTAACCCCCGATTGAGCCGGGCAATATAGTTAATCATAATATCCCATAACATTGCCATGCACGATCAAATACATCGTAGGAAGCGAAATTTGTGCCATCGGGGGTTTGCTAAGCAGGCCAGCGTTTCTTAATCTTTTGCAATCAATTTTCTGCTGAGTATAACAATTGGGAGGTAATAAAAATGCTTTATAAATCTATATTTTCAAAGCACTTTACAAACTTGTAATTTAAACACTTTCGTTTAGAAAATGATTTTGAGTACTCACCTTTTTCTCCACTAATTTCTTTCAAATCTTGTCAAGCACTCTAGATTCTCGTCGGATGCTCAAATCGCCTGCAATTCATTCAAATTACGAAAATGCCCTCGGTTCAACGTTTTAACCATAAAACATATCGGGGCTTTCAAAAGTAACTATATCGAGCAGAAGCTTGATTAACAAAACTTTACGTGCTAGTCCTATTCGATATGGACACTAAGTAATATGATGTGAAATTGACCAAAATGTCCATACACATTAAATACTCCGTAAAACTATCTGTTTTAGTCAACTTTTGACTTAAGGGACTTTCCATAGAATTTAAAAATATCCGAAACATTTCTGAAAATTCCGTCAGAGCTTGTCAGGCTACCTCTGCAAATTTCAATCAAAGCTTGTCCATAAGGTCCCAAATTTATACTATTTGTCCAGAACACGAGTCAAAGAATTCCTAAGATTCATAAACTCGGTCCCCAAAATTGGGACTAAAGTTCTGACCTTTACAGTCTCTAAGAAAATTTCAAGCCATTATATAGCCTTTAGGCTTGAAATAACACAAATAGGCAAATTTTCTACCTTTTAAAGTTTGACAAAAGGCTAAGATATTGGTACCTATGCGTAGCTCTCTTCGCGTATACCAATTTTGCCTTCTGCTCCGACGAATGCCTACGGTCCGATTTCCGTAGATCTGAGAAAGAACGAAAAGAAGAAAATATAAAAAAATCGCCTCACGCCCTCTCTCTACGCCTCACTTGTGGCTCCCGAGCTGCGGGTTTGATTTTTGTTTTTATCCCTTTTTGTTTTTAATTATTATTATTTTTCTTTAATTATTATTCTTACTATTTAGATAAATAATTTCTATTGCTTGTCGAGTATTTCTATCCCGGAAAATTTTATTTATCATAATTGAATATTCTTTAAATATTTGTCATTTTTCGAGATTTTTCTAAAATCTCGTTTTCAGGTTTCACTCTAAACCCGTCGCCTAGAAATTCGTAAAATATTCCGACTATCTCGAATTTGTAGCTCTTTGGAGTTCTTAGATTTGTGAGGCCGAACTTAGCAACTGTCTGTTTCGTCATCAGGATCTAGGAGCTTCGAGACTTCACGAGCTTATTTTGGTAATTTATTATTATTATTTTACTATTTAAACTTCCATTAATTATACTTTCACCCCCTCTACTTTCCTTAATTGTAAAAGTACCACAATTATTTGAAAACTTTATAATTTCACCCTTAAACCAATTTTCAAAAATTCTATTATGCCTTAAAATAATTAAGGAAGTCCATGTTCTTTTTCAGTTACACATACTAGTACACCCTCTCGCGGGACGGGAATTATTCTGAGGAAGAGACTGGATTAGCGAGTCTACCCTTTCGCGATCTTGAGACTCTTATGCAGTCGCCCGAGCACTTGGGTTTTAGGAGCCCGGGATAGAAGGAGGATTCGTGTCCTCTGGTCTATCGATGGAAGCAGTGTGCTTAGTATATTTTCTCCTCAATGTGAGGCCAAAGGAGGTTCAGTTCGAGAGGCGAGCACTCCACGAGAGATGATAGTCATGCCCACGAGCGAGGTAGAGCGGAGTCAGTTCATATGTCCCCCCTGCATCTCCTCCTCTCCATGCTCGTCCACGAGCTGCGTAGTCTCTGGCCCATCGTATACCTCACATCGTCGCGAACCGTTGCTGCCCATTTCGAGAGAGATAAGCGGGTGTGATGGATCTATTGTTCTTCGCGACTACTTTCCAGCGGCACGGGATCGGAGGTTGGCTCGGTGTCACTCCATGCTGCGGCCAGTTATGACTCGCTGGGTCTTCCCTCGTGTTCAGGTCGGAGAGAGGAGCCCACCCGCGGCGAGCATCTTTGGATGTGTTAGGCTGGCGTGACGGTCTGAGACCCACCACCACCTTAAGCGGTGAGGTGGTTGGAATTTCTTTTATGTTTTTGTATAGTTACGGCTTTATCAGCTTTGCCTACTAATTTTGATTAGGATTTATGTGTTAGCCATAGTAGGCAGCGATACTTTTGTATGTTTAGCTTTGTATTCATGTACTAGCCATTTTGGATATATCAAAAGCTATTCAGTATATATATACACACTTTTGCATATTACATTTTGTGCCCCACTTCGGGTATCCAATTTTTGTTTTCAATTGAACAATTGAATTGCTTCAATTGGATAATTGAATTGCTTGATAGACAGTGAATTCTTTGGTAGACGATTAGATTGCTAGCTAAATGGAAATTTGAAACCACATTTTGTCACCTTTATGTTAGAACAAATTCCATGTTTGAAATAATTTTAGTCGGTTGAAGTTCCGGCATGCTCAACTTGAACATTCCTCCTTAAAAGCTAATTCACACACTTTGCTCACGGATTGTATCAATAATTGTCAGGTGGTTGCCTCCTTTCACTTTGCATAACAGGCCTTAGGCATGTTGGCAACCTAGGATAGGTTTGTGTTACCCACATTTGAAGACCAATGAAGTCTTCCAAAGGAAAAGAAAGAAAAAGCAAAAGAAAAGAAAAGGAAAGAAGAAAAAGAAAAAATAAAGTCGTGACACTTTGCCTTGAAACCGAACACGGTCAGGGGTGTATGGCGAAAGCCTTTGAAGCCAGATATACAGCCTTAATTGGTTGGGAGTCATCGACTTAGTGTTCGTTACATGGGTGGATAGGTAAAGTGAAACGAATTGTAGGTGCTTGATTTTGAGAATCATTATTCGGATCAGGTGAAGCACAGTAGAGTTTGTGGTCGAGTGATCCTTTTGGCTTGATGCCACTAAGCCTTAGTGTGGTTGAGTCATCGATGGATTGGATTACGGACTTTGGTGAAGTCGGGTTTTAAGCATTGCACCCTACTATGTAGTTGAATAAAGAAAGGAGAGTGTAACTATCCCTATCTAGGTTGTTCAACAACTTAAGGCCATGCCAATGCTAGGTTGGGGGGAGGGAATAATTTTGCAACTTATTGGCTCGATCTGGTTATAATTAGAATCATTAGACTTTGGTGGAAATTCAAGTTGAGAATCATGGAACCAATGTTGACCTAAAAATTGTTCTTGTATGGTTTTGGTTCTTTCATGTCGGTTCCCAAACTTGGTGTTAATTTTTTCAGTTTAAAGGTAATGTTTATTGGTATATACTCCTTTTTGAATCATAAATTTTTTGAAAATCCCTGCATGCATCTCCTTTTCGTTTTTGCATTGCTAAGGGACTAGCAACGTTTCGGTTGGGGGGTGTGATTAGTCCCCAAAAAGTGCTATTTTGAGCCCTATTTTAGATAGGTTTTGAGTGCTTTTTGTGCACTAATCATGTCAATAATGCCAATTGAAGTGTTCAGGTCTTCTTAATATCACTTATGCCGTTTAGGGTATTTTTTGGTTGTTTTGCGGGGTTTTGCATGTTTTGAGAAGTTTAATATCGAGATATGTCTTTGAACCATGAAGATCGAACTCATTTATCAGCCTTCAAACATCTAAAAATTCAATGAAGGAATGAAGGCAAAGTGAGAAGAAATGATGCAGTAGAGGATGCAGTGTGCAGCAGTGAAGAATATGCAAACCCAGGGAATTTCGCTAAGATTGCGAAAATTTAGCTGGGATTGCCAAAATTTTGCAATCATAGCGAAAATTTCGCAATCCTGTAGTGAGAAAATTTAAACTAGGCTTCAAAATTTCGCTATGCCCAGCATTCTAGCGAAATTACACACTTTAAGCTATCTCTTAAAGGATTTAAGCTAAGCTAGCGAAATTTTGTATACTTAATTGCGTTAATTGCGCGAAATTCTGCGATTCGTATCTCTGTGATTCGCTACCTAGCGAAATTTTCGCTACCTAGCGAAAGTGTTCTGCCTAGCGAAATCTCCTGCATTGTCATCCTTTTTGTAATTAATGCAAAAGCGAGCCTCATTTTGATGTATTACTTCCGCTTGTCCCATATTTTAGCGAAATGTTAGGCTTTTCTTGTATTTTCATACATTAGGTGGTCTATATAAACCCCCATAGTTTTTGTAACCCTAAGCAACTGGGGAGGCAATCTTTTGGCACAATTTTCATTTTTATGTAAATATCTCCGCAGCTTTCATTTAGGGTTTGATTTTCTCTCTTCTCTCTCCTCTTTCCACTTATTTTCTAGAGGTACATGAGCACACCCTCTTGAGGATGATGACTCGAGATCTTAGCCTAGCCCCTTTTCTTTGTGAAGAGAGGAAGGTAGCTAGCTTGGTTGTGGGGCGGGTTACGGGTTGTCCTCATGTGTTAAATGTCTGATCTTTGTATTTATGGCTCCGTCTTCTCAAACTAGGGTTGAATACCATTTAATGTTATTAATTTGGCCCACGTGCCACCATGCTTTGGGATCGGTGCATACTTATTGCTAGATGTGCGTGGTTCTTTAGATGGCCTTCTGAACCATTGAAATGATGTTGAATGTTAGGGTTTCAAAATAAAGAAGTTGTAGATGCATGTTACCTGTGTTGACTCAAATAGGAGTGATTCTAGGGTTAGGTTTGCTAGTTAAACAAAGATCCGATTATGGCTTGGACTATAGGTTGCTTGTCTGTCTGAGGATAAACTAGGGACACTTGTTTGCCACTATGTTATCAAGTTAGTGACCTAAATCTTCAAAGTTACCTTTCACACTTCGCTTTCAGTTTTGAGTTAATCGGTTCAAACTACTCACCTTGTTTTTGAAACAAATCAATCGAGCCAAAGCCTCACCATTTTATAACGATGCAAGTCATTCATAGGATGAAAACCCATCCTCGTGTTGATTACTAGACCCTTGCGCTGCATTAGCTTGACTACGGCGATGGGAACAGGATATAAATTTTGTTGATTCCGGATCACCCTACTGTGGCACGAATCAAGTAGGCAGTGATACTTTTGTATGTTCAACTATATTAAGCATATACTAGCCATTTTGGTTATATCAAAAGCTTTACAACACTATTTACATATTACTATGCTTGTGCAAAATACTTTTGTGTCTTTATTTTGTGTATCTACTTTTTCTTTCAATTAGACCGGTGGTGCTTTTAATTGAACAATTGAGTTGCCTTCAATTGGAGGTGAAACCTGTTGTTTCCTTAATGCTAAAACAATTCCATGTTGATTCGGTTAGTCAGGTGAGATTCAGCATATTCAGCAGACATTCCCCCTCGAGCCCCTAATTCACACGCACACCAGTTTTCAGATGGGTTGTGAAATTATATCACCTCTTGCGCCTTGCAAGGCAGGCCTTAGACATGTTGACTGGCTTAGTAATGAGTTAGTGTTACCCATATTTGAAGGCCAATGTTGTCTTCAAAAGGAAAAGAAAAGCAAAAAGAAAAGAAAGAAGAAAAAATATAAAAAAGCCAAGAAAAATAAAAGCGAGTGGCTTTGCCTTGAAACCCGAATACTGTCAGGTAGGGTATATAGCGAAAGCCTTTAAAGCCCCGATGCCCTAAACCTTAGTTGGTTGGGAGTCATCGACTTAGTGTTCGTTACATGGGTGGATGGGTAGAGTTTAGCGTGTTGTAGGTGCTTAATTCGAAGTCATTGGTCGGGAGGTGAAGCACTGCGAGGTTTGTGGTGAGTGATCCTTTTGGCTTGATGCCCTAAACCTTAATTGGTTGGGAGTCATCGGTGGACCCCCGTTACACGGACTTTGGTGAAGTCGAGTTTTTAGCATTGCACCCTACAATTTAGTCAATTAAAGAAATAAGTGTGTAGCTAATCCTATTTAGGTTGTTCAACAGTTTGAGGCCATGGAATTAGCTAGGTTGGGGGGAGGGAATAACTTTGCAATTTATT
This sequence comes from Tetrastigma voinierianum, assembly GCA_016808115.1. NCBI lineage: Eukaryota > Viridiplantae > Streptophyta > Magnoliopsida > Vitales > Vitaceae > Tetrastigma > Tetrastigma voinierianum. The sequence goes on along the minus strand of JAEQBH010006717.1, from coordinate 139,931 downwards.
GGCTCCGATCTGGATTTACATTAGGAATCGGTAGATTTTGGTGGAAATTCGGGTTGATTTCTTAGGATCACGATGTTGGCCTAAAATTTGTTCTTATATAGTTTACATTCTCTACGTATCGGTTTCTAACATAGTGTAATTGTTCATTTTAAAGGTAATACTATGCGCTATGTACCTTTTTGAGTAGTATGCACTTTGTAAAATCACTGCATGCATGTCCTTATTATTTTAGCATTGCTAAGGGACTAACAACGTGTCGGTTGGGGGGGTGTGATTAATGCCCAAAAAGTGCTATTTTGAGGTACTATCCCAAGATAGGTTTTGAGTCTTTTCTTGCGCTAATCATATCAATTAAGCCAATTGATGTGTGCAGGTCCACTTAGTTCCACTGATGCCATTTCGAGCTTGTTTTTGGTGATTTTGCAGGTCTTTGCGTACCTCAGCCACTGTGTTTAAGTTTAATGACAAGATATGTGCCGAATGCTAGGGAATCACGGTGTTTTCAACCATAAAAAATAAAGGAATTTGAAGTGGATTTTAAAGGCAGTTGATCACGGTGGCGAAGCGGGCGATCGGGCCTTTTCGCTATGATTGCGAAAATTTCGCTGGGATTGCGAAAATTTCAAAACCATAGCGAATTTTCGCAATCGTAGCGAAATTGGGAAATTTCGCTACCTAGCGAAAATCACTGTCTAGTGAAATTAACCAATTTCGCTATCTCACATAATTTTCGCTAGCCTAGCGAAATTTCGCTAACAAGCGAAATTCACTATTGATAAGCGAAATTTCTCAATTCGCTATCTACGTAAATTTCGCTAGGCTAGTGAAATTTCGCTAGGCTAGCGAAATTTTAAACTATATAGCGAGAATTGTCCTCCATAGCGAAAATGGATGCGGGAAATTGATTTTGTGTAATTAATGCCCAACAACTGCGTTTTGGTGTATTACCACCTTGTCCCTTTTGTAAGCCAATATTTTAGGCATTCTTGTATTTTCACACTTTTGGGTGGACTATATAAACCCCCATAATTTTGTAACCCTAAGCAACTTTGAAGCAATTTTTTCATTTATAAAATTCCCGCAGCTTTCATTTTAGGGTTTCATTTGCTCTCTTCTCTCTCTTCTTTCTTTCATTTTCTCGGTGCCAAACACCCCCTTGAGGATGACAACTCAAGGGATGTAGCCTAAGCCTCATAACGAAGAGGAGGGTTGCTAGCTTAGTTTTGGGACTCTGTAGGTTGTCCTCTTGTTTTAAATAATCTAGTCTTGCATTTATGGTTCCTTACCTTCCAAACCCCAGGGTTTAATGCCATTTAATGTTGTTGTTCATTTGGTCAATACTTGCCATGCTTTAGGGTTCGATTACATACTTAATGCTAGATGTCTTGATATCCTTTAGATGCCATTCACGAGCCATTGAAGTAAGGGTTGAAGGTGAGTTTTAAAACTGAATGGGACTTTGAATGCTTAGTACTTGGTTTGACTCAAATAGGAGTGGTTATAGGGTTAGGTTTTATAGTTAAACAAAGATCCGGTTTTGGCTTTGACTATAGGTCATTTTGCTCTAATACGAAATGGCAGAGGACACGTAATAGCCCCGTGTTATGGTAGTGACCCGAGCGCCCGAGGTTACCCATTACTCTTCACTTTAGCCATTACGGTTAGTCGATGCAAACCTTACTGTTTTGGGCAAACCTTAAAAATCCAAACTAAAGCCTCACCAATTTTCAAACACTAATGCAAATCATTCGTGGGATGAAAACCCATCCGTGTTCGACCACTGAAGCCGTATACTACGATGGCGAAACTACGGCGGTAGGAGGAACATAGGAAACAAATTTTGTTGATTCCGGCTCACCCTATCGTGGCTTGCAGTCCGGTCTCCTCAAATGCGGATGCACCCATGCTATTACCTTCCCGATGCGCGTAAAACCTGACCTAATAATCCTTCTCACGGAGGCATCCTGATACCTTTGTCGTACCTCCACGATGCAGTGGGTAATCTGCTGCTTTGGAGCGATAGTTAAGCAATCCTTAAGTTTACGGCTTTGCTCACAGTGCCATCCCACTCAAATTTTACTTGCTTCACGTTCGGCGTGTCAATGGACGGATACGGAAAAATCTTTCACAAATCTCTGTGTCTCCCGGCCCGTACCGAAGCTCGTATCTCGATCCACATTGGTGGAGTGCAGGCGGTTAGACACTTTGCTTCTACCTAACCCGGATCCACCTACCCTCTTGCTTATTACATGCCCCAAGAAACTCCTGTGTTAAGCCAAAACTCACATTTAGGCAGTTTTGCATACGGTTGATGTGTTACAAGTGCAGTACAATCTGGTGTTCCCCATGTTCAGCGTGACTTTTCGAATAAATCGGGATATCATCTATAAACACCACCGTTTATCGGATAGGGTTTGAAAACCCGGTTCATCAAATCCATAAGCGGCTAGTGCATTAGTCAACCCAAGCGGTAATACCCGGGAACTCATAATGGCCATGCGAGTCTGAGATGCGATCTTGGGTATATCTTCCCCTCCTTATCTTCAGCGTGGTGATAACGGGCCAGAAGGTCAATCTTTACGAAAAATGGCGGCCCCCTGTGCTTGGTCAAACAAATCATCTATTATGGGAAGTGGATACCTATTCTTGATTATTACCTTATTCAGCTGTCATTAATCGTGCACATCCTCCTAGTCCCATCCTTTTTCTTCATAAATAACAGAGTGCACCCACGGTGGCTGGCAGTCTAATAAAACCCTTATCCGGCAATTCTTGCAGCTGCTTCTCCAACTCTTTCAATTCGATGGGTGCCATATGGTATGGTGCAATAGATATAGGATTTGTACAAGGTAACAAATTAATATTAAACTCAATTTCCTGTGCAGTTTTAATCACGGTAAATCATCGGAAAGACATCGAGTAATCCCTACTTATGAGTATATCTCCCCAAATCGGTAAGAGGGAATTCTAGCATCTCATGAGCTAAATACACAGCAACCCTTCTTAAAAGTAACCTCGGCTGCTATAAATTTGAAATCAAGGTACTAGGGCTTCCATTATGATCTCCACTGGAAAACAAACTGAGTACTCTAATGGTTTTGAGCGTTATCTTCTTTCTATAACAATCCATGGTTGCATAGTTAGACAACCATTCCATACCTATAGATAACATCAAACTCCCGGTATAAGGCTTAATTCAATCAAATGACATATAATACGCTGCTCATCTATCATTATCTCACATGATCTGTACATATAGTTCACCTCGGCTATTTCTCAGTGGTGTCTTCAATAGCTAAGGGATTTTCCATTATCATTTTACCCTTGTTCAATTTCTTAGCATAAGATGAGGATACAAATGAGTGAGTGGCTCCGGATCAAATAACTTACTTTAGCTTGTTTGTTTGTACATGTATTATACCTATGAATAAATTAAAAGCATTTAAAATTTTCTTACCCCGAAATATGTTAAATTAGGATATACCTGTCACAGCAGTGTCGGTAGTATGGGCCTCCTATTGGTTAACTGCAAAAACTCTACCTTGGCCTCTACCAAGCCCAGTGCGGGGCACAATGCTGTGCTGTGCGGGAGCTGTCCTGTGCTCCCTCTGCAGCACCTCTCCCAGCGGGGTCTCTCTACATGCGTAAATTTGGGTGTTGGGGCTGCGTTTGTTGAGCACCGCCGAGGGCGGAGTTCCTGGATATATGCCACCTTTACTGGTAGCAAACTATGGAGGAACTCCTCACATTGACCCTTTGTGCCTTTCACACACTTTACACCACGGGTTTCATTGAACCTTATGTTCTTCGCCAGTGTTGATTCATATTTGCGAGGTAACTTGTGGTATCCTCTCGCTGGCCCCCTACATTTTGGTTATGAGAGGTGACCTGAACACTGGCTCCTTCACTCTTCCCTTTACTACTCTGGCCACTCCTCATTTTCCTCTTTCTATCCCTCTCAGCCCATGCCTCTTTATTCTTGGTCTCCCATAATTTAGCGCTATCAACAATCTTTGTCAATGTGGGAAAATCTCCCGACAATAGTGCATTGTAAAGAGGTGGTATCATTCCATTTCGAGAATCTGTGCTCTGTTTGCTTCATCAATTACCCGATCTTGGGAGCATACTTACTCAGACGAGTGAACTCTTTAGCATACTCAGATACACTCATCTGATAAGTCTGTTTTAGCTTCTCAAACTGATAAGCCCTGTTCTGTCTCTCTGCTGGGGATATAAACTCATCCATAACAACCTCTCTAAACATCTCCCAAGTGGGAGGGTTCCCTCCATATAACCGATCCTCAACCTGCCTCTGATACCAACTTTGTCACATCCCACTTTTATAGGCTGTGACCGGCGCTAAGGAATGGGTAGGCTTAAGGCCACCAAAACCCGTAGCAAGCCTAAGTCCCATAATTTCTACCGAAAATTGGCCAGAGACCTATTCGTTTCTATAACTATTGACAAATCCTGTATTCGCAATATCAATCTAAAATCTACTAATTAACTCAAAATCTCATATCATGATATTATCTCGAATAACATAACGAATAGCCTCCGTGGTCATCCACTAACAAAAAGCGATATCAAGCGGTCTCATGAAAATATCGATAAGGTTTCATCGAAAGCAAAATTTATCGACTCAACTATTGAATTTATCGATTCAACCAAATAATTAACCCCGATAACCAAGTTAATTCACCATGGAGCCTTCTGGAAACTTAGACTCTCATTCACCAAATAAACAAAATAATAATCCATTACATGTTTCAAATAGATCCAAGTGGGTGAATGGGCTGGATTCTCATTTCTCGATCTGCCTTAAAAAAGGAGGAAAATCAGCGGGGTGAGATAACTCTGTGAGTAAATATATCACCATACTTGTGAGGCTAGGTGAGACCCGACTCACAAGGATGGTTATGTAATCAATCAATCCTTAGTACATAGGTTATGCAACAAATAGCGGCAATATGAACAACAATATCAAATGAGTTTTAGAGGTTTGAAACACAGAAATATAGTTTACCATTCGAGTTAAGTACATTCCTTTTTACGCTTTATGCGCAGGTCCCATTTTGATTTCGACCAAAGATCAGAGTAGGAACGAGTAGGGTTCTTTCAGAGTTTACCACCTCTCTAGGAAGGCACTGGCTTTGCCCGCACCAGAGGGTACCATGTGCACATAGCCTGATGACCTCCCCATCAATTAGGTTTAATGATTCCTTTTCATCAATGACATTAGCGATTACAAGTTATAGTAAGTGTACTCGACATGCAACAAGAGATAACACCAAATACAATAAGAGTTAGCGTAGTGCTCGGCATGAATATTCATCGGGACACGTGACTTGTGGCATATGACAAATTCAATTCAATGAATGCTCGAGAATAAAGTGCCCAATCATAGTCAGTGCACGATCAAGTCAAGCAGTAGAAAACACCGCTATACATTTCGAAGGTACAGAATGCGATGATATAAATTTACTCACCTCCCTATTAGTCGGCTCGGCTAGGCTATTCACCTGAGCGTGTGAGCCTTCCCCAACTTCGTTTGCTATACCAATATTCATGCAAGAAAAGAAATATAAAGATAGCGTCAATCATAGCAGGCCATACCTTGTTATCCACTCTTTCGATTAGACCGTTTACGTTTCTATTTAATCGCTTCTTGAGCTTTTAAATAATTTTTTAAAATCCCCTTTTTACTTTCCTTACCTTCAGCATTCTGCCTTTTAACATCTAAATACCCAAAATTATAATTTTAATATTCAATTTCACAACTAATTTCTTATATCCCCAATGTTTAATCACTAAACTCGTTTTTTTTTGCCAGATTAACGCATCAGTTAGTATTTTGCCTATATCTTTCTCTACCGACGTCGAAAAGACCTGAAACAAGTGGAAAAATTTCACTAACATCTATATCTTTCCAATGATTTCAAATTGGCCCTAAAATTCGTCCATTAGTTCCTCCTGTGATTCTGTCCAAGTCGACCTTCAAACAGAAATTCACATTCAATGGATCCAACCCTTAATTCCACTAATTACCACCTCAATTCATTCTAAATACATTTTCCCCAAATTTTAAACATACCAGACCTAATTCATACCTCTTAGGTCACATTCTATAGATTCAAAATGCAATTGAAACCTAGCATACACATTAGAACAATTAATTCATTCCAAAAACGGCCCCTAATTGACCATCGAAACAACAGCCATTTATCAATTCAGCCCCTTTCACTCCAATACAAACCATACAAAGCCAAAAATTAAAAACCATGGCACTTTGATATACCTTCAGAAGTCTCCCACCATGAAAAATCACAGGTTGATTCAAAGGGAATTGGTTGCAACAAAATTTTCTTCCTTCCCCAGTAGTTCGGCGTCGAATGGAGAACCTAGGGTTCTTCAATTTTTTTCTTTTGTTTTATGCTCGATTTTCCGAGGCCTAATATTTTTTAAAACTTAATGAAATATTGCACTTAAGTCTCTGCGGTTTTTATTGAATTTTTTTAAGGCCCTGGGAATTTTTAAAAATGTCTCTTTGGCCCTTGGTCAACAAAATCTGTTGACTTTTCCCTACTCGGTTCACTGTTCACGTATTTTTATTATTATTTTTTTCATGTATTTTCATTAATTTTATTTTTATAAAATATATTTGGACCTTAATTTGCTTCATAAAAATTCCCATAATTTATTTCATTCATTGGGTATTTTTAAAAATTCTATTTAGGTCAAGCTGCTCGAGGTGACCTTCTTTGGGTATATTTTCCTAAAATTCCATTTAATTGAAAAATAATTCCCTAAAATTATTATAAATTCATGATGGACAACAAACACCTAAAAATTATATTCCATGAAAAAAAAATCATTTAAAAAATGTTTGGGGGTGTTACGATCCCTTCGCATGGTCACGAGGCTTGCGGCGCCTTTGATAAACTCAAAACTATGTTAGTGTCTCCTCCTATCATGCGATCTCCCAATTGGAACCTTCCATTTGAGATCATGTGTGACGCTAGTGATTATGCTATAGGGGCTGTGTTAGGACAAAGGGAAGATAAAAAGGCTTTTGTGATCTACTATGCCAGCAAGACTCTAGATTCCACTTAAAAGCGAGCTTCTACCTGACTACGGAAAAAGAGTTTTTTGTGAGTCGTGCTACCTAGAAAGTTCAGGTCATACATTGTAGGATCTCCCGTAACCATTTTCAAAGATCACGCAGCGCTGAAGTATCTGCTCTCTAAACAGGATACTAAGCCTCGGTTGACTAGGTGGATCCTATTGTGCCAGAATTTAGCATTTATTAAAGATAAAGGGTCGAATGTAGTGGCGACCACTTATCTCGGTTAGTTCCGGAATCCATTTCTCTCGACTTACCCATAGGCGGCAGTTTTCTGATGAGTAGCTTTTGCTCTTGTTCCTTGCCCATGGTTGTAACGGACATAGTAAATTATCTGGTGGCGGTAAAGTTCCACGCGATGGACTTCACCGACGAAAAAGAAATTTTGGACATTATGAAATATTATTTTCATGACCCATATCTATTTAAATATTGTCCAAACCAATTGATGAGAATGTGTGTACCCAATGATGATCAAATTAGGATTCTCACCTTTTGTCATTCGGAAGCTTGTGGAGGGCATTTCTCTGCAAGGAAAACAGCGGATAAAATCTTGCAAGCTGGTTTTTACTGGCCTACGCTTTTTAAAGATTGTTTGGAATTTTGCAAAACGTGTGCTCGGTGCCAACAATTAGGAGGGGTCACAAGAAGGAACATGATGCCTCTTACCCCCATTTTAATCATTGAGATCTTCGATTGTTGGGGTATAGACTTCATGGGGCCTTTTCCCCCTTCTTGTGGATACCTTTACATTTTGTTGGCCGTTGACTATGTGTCTAAGTGGGTGGAGGCCATTCCAACGAGAACTAATGACCACAAGGTTGTCTTGAAATTTATAAAAGAACACATTTTTTCTCGCTTTGGAGTGCCTCGTGCAATCATTAGTGATGGTGGGCTCCATTTTTGTAATCGATCTTTTGAGAATTTGTTGAAAAAATATGGAGTCACACACAAAGTTTCAACTGCATATCACCCCCAAACCAATGGTCAGGCCGAATTATCTAATAGGGAGATCAAACATATTTTGGAAAAAACGGTTTCCCCAAATTGCAAAGTTGGTCGCAAACTACCGTGCTCTTTATGACTTCTTAGTACTGCTTTAAAACTATTCTTGGTATGTCTCCCTATAGGCTTGTTTATGGTAAGGCTTGTCATCTTGATTAGTGCCCAAAAAGTGCTATTTTGAACCCTATATTAGATAGGTTTTGAGTGCTTTTTGCGCGCTAATCATGTCATTTATGCCAATTGAAGTGTTCAAGTCTTCTTAGTATCACTAATACCATTTAGAGTTATTTTGGTTGTTTGAGTTTTGGTGTACTTTGGGAGTTCGATGTCGAGACATATGATGAATCATGAAGATTGAACCCAATTGTCAACCATCAATCATACCAAAAAATCAAAAGAGAGAATGAAGGCAAAGTGAAGAAAAATCGAATGCAGTAGGAGCGGGAGGCAATGAGTGAAGATCGACAATTCGAGAATTTAAGCTAAGATTCTTGAAAATTTATTTGGGATTGCGAAAATTTCGCGGCCTTAGCGAAAATTTGTGATCTTAGCAGTCGACAATTTTCCCTAGACGAAATTTTCTCTAAAGCCTTATTCTAAGCGAATTTCACATTTTCGCTACTCACATTCGCTAAGCTAGCGAAATTTCGCTATGCGAGTGACGGTCTATGAAATTTCCTATTTCGCTATCTCTTGGTGATTTCGCTACCTAGCGAAATTTTCGCTACCTAGCGAAATTTGTATGCCTTAGCGAATTCAACGCCTTGTCACACTTTTGTAATTAATGCAAGCCAGGCTTCAATTTTGGTGTGTGCTCCTTGTCCTAAATTTATGGAAATTGTTAGGCTTTATGGTATTTTCATACATTGGGTGGCCTATATAAGCCCCTCCCATTTTGTAACCCGAAGCAACAAATTGAGGAAGCAATTTTTGGCAAGTTTTTATTTTTGTAAATATCTCGCAGCTTTAGTTAGGGTTTGGTTTTTCTCTTTTTCTCTCTCACTTTCCTTATTTTCTTGGCTGCCAAACACCCCTCTTAGGGATGACAACTCGAGATGCCCAGCTAAACCTCTTTTCTTTGAAGAGGAAGGAAGCTAGCTTGGTGGTGGGGCATATGCGGGTTATTATACTTGTGTTAAAAGTTACAGGTACTGTGTTTATGACCCCTATCTTCTCAAACTAGGGTTGAATATCATTTAATGTCATTAATTTGGCCAATACTTACCATGCTTTAGGATACAGTGTATACTTATTGCTAGATGCACTGTGGTTTTTTAGATGGTCTTTACGAGCCACTGAAATGATGTTGAATGTTAGGGTTCAAACTATAAAGGGGCCATAGATGCATGTTACATGTGTTAACTCAAATAAGTGGTTTCTAGGGTTAGGTTTTGCTAGTTAAAAACATAGATCAGGTTGTGGCTTGGACTATGGGTTGCTTGTCATAGCAGGGATAAAACCGGGGACACTTGTTTGCCACTAAGTTACGAGTTAGTGACTGGAAATCTTCCAAAGTTAACTTTTCACACATCACTTTCAGTTTTACAATTTCTCAGCGGTTAAACTACTTCCGCTTGTTTTGACAATCCAAAAGTCGAATAGAAAGCCTTACCTTTTACACTTATGCAAATCATTCCTAGGATGAAAACCCATCCCGTGTTCGACCCTGACCCATTTATCTTTGCGGTAGCTTGACTCGTTAGGAGAAGAACAGGTATATAAATTTTGTTGATTCGACTCAGCCCCTCTTGTGGCGCGAATCAAATGGCGCCGTTGCGGGATGTGGTGCCAAATACGTTTGATAAGTTGAAGTGTGCGCGTCGACATCACAAGTGAAGAATGCTGCACACCTCTTTTTGTAATCCGGTTCAGGAGCGCCGGTGTTCATCACTTCGCGTGCTTTGCCTTGACTGTTCTTTTACAATCGATTTTATTTTAGCTAACAATAACCGCTTTTTGAGTTTGTTGGTACTCTTTGTTGTCTCTACAAATTTTGTAACAGTGTTTATAACTCGATGGGATAGGGTACATCAGGTAGACTACATAGAATCAGTACACAACTTGACCCAGTCAGTGAAGTCAGTGTACACACTGATACCATGGATCCACTGCCTGAAGAACAGCAGAGTCAGCCAGGTACCCCAATGAATCCAACAGCCTATAGATCGATGAGGGACCACATCCACCCTCCTAGAGTTAGTGCCCCTTCTTGCATCATACCTCCTGCTGAAGATGTAGCAGTGAGGCCCTACTTGGTACCCCTACTCCCATATCATGGTATGGAAAATGAAATCCATACACTCATATTAGGGATTTTGAGGAAGTATGCAACCTTTAAGGAAGGAATGATGGACATGGATTTGCTTAACCTAAAAGCATTTCCACTTGACCTAAGGACAAGGCCAGATTTGGCTAAACTCCTTTGAGGAGCCTAGAACCATTAGAAATTAGGTTGAGGCTGACGGAATTCTGAAGAAATTCTTCGGTGCTCATAAGATAACAATTTGAAAAAGACAAATTTGCACCTTTGCGACTCAGATGGTGAGGTTTTATCGGTGTTGGGAGAGATTTAATGGAGACCATCGGTGCATGCCCACATCATGGGTTTGATCGTGGATCTTTGGTAAACCATTTCTATGGTGGTATGTCTCCTGCCGTGACGACTTTTGGAAACCATGTGTGGAGGGACTTTCTAAGTGACATCCTGGCGAAGCCATGGATTTCTTAGAATTATGTGGCTGAAACTTCTAGGGTTGGGATGAGCCTAACCTGAAAATGGAACAATGAGGCCCTCGGCTGACCCTAGGGAGGATTTACTTGCTTGCCCGGAGGATATAGGAAATGAAAGCTAGAATTTCAGCCTTAGCTAGGAAAGTAGAGGAGCTTGAAGGAAAAGTCTCATGAAGTGCGGCGGTGATTGAAAATCTGCACAAGCCAATCCTGCACGATTTCCAATCCTGTCGTCAGTAGAGCGGTGTCCTATGGCCTTATTGAAGGATTTGATGTCGGAATGTGCAAATCTTTGTGGAATGATATAAGCCACCACAACCCAGTACTTGTATCGCGATACCTACAATTCCAATTGGAGGAATCACCCTAATCTTTCCTGGAAACCCACTCCCCCTGCCTATGTACCCCCAGGTGCCAAACCACAGTTTGGTTCCCAATTTCAACCAGCCACCACCATCCTCATCTCTTTTGTGGAACAAGCCATTTTAAATTTAGAGTAAGGTGGTGGGTAATTTTGTGGAAGAAGCAAAAGGATTAATGTGCAAGCTGGAACAAAAGTTGATCTTGTAGAAAATACCTTTTGAACAAGAGAATAGATGGGTTTAGAGAGCAATCTAAGCCGAGAAAGGTGATAACCTACATTCAATCACGAGATCCAACAAGTTCTTTGGAGGTACAAGAAAGAGGAAGGTTCCCTTCCCAGTGCAGGCAAGGGAATCATGAGGTAGGATCATCCAACGATTCGGGAATGGATGAGGTGAAGGCTGTAATCACCACTGGTGGAAAGAGGTTGTCGGCCCATGCTAAACTGTTGGAAGAAACCGAGGGACGGAGAAGAATTGGGTCGAACACATTTTCTGAAGAGAGTTGATGAAACCTTTGTATGCACCTCTCTATTTCCACGGGCACTTAGAAGTGAAGAAGGCATCTCAACAAGCGAGGCATTTTAGAGTCCTAAGGCAAGTGAAGGTTAACATACCTCTATTGGACATAATCAAACAAGTCTTGCTTATACCACAAAATTTACGAAAGATCTTTGCACAATTAAGGATTAGGCATTGAGAAGAGGCATTTCTCCTTTGAGCATTAGGTGCCATAATCAAGCGGAAATACCTGTCAAATACGAGGATCGAGGATCTCCCACAATTTCGGTCAATATTGGTGGAAGTGCGCCAAACGAATCATTGCTTGATTTAGAGCAGTGTGAACCTAATCTGTATTCGGTATACAAGCGTTAGGTTTAGGTCAGCAAACCTACCAACATCACACTTTCATTGTGATAGATCGATTAAAATCCTAAGGGGATAGTTGAGGATGTCTTAGTGAAGATAGACAAATTCTACTGCGGTAGTTTGTAGTGCTTGACAGGCCAATTGCAAGTAGACGATCATGTTCGATCATCTTAGGAAGACTTCATTTATTACGACCCGATCACGATAATAAATTCTTGGGAATGGAGTCATCGCGACTTACCTTTGGTAACATGACCTTGGAGTTAAACATCTTTCATTTGAGCAAACCAGCAAAAGTTTGCTAGAATATAAAAATCAAATAAGCGATGAAGTTGTTTCAAATGAATTGGAGTATGGGGAAGCACAGTGTCCGAAGGGGTACAGGAGTAATCAGCCAAGGAGATGAAGAGATATTGGTCTTGCCATCAACACCCACTGCAAGCCAATTGCTCAATTCAAAAGCCGTCAGTGAGGACCACTTCAACAATTGGACACCCAACACCATGGAGTCAACCCAGGCTACTGCAGGGGTTGAGGAGATCATTCTCCTTGACCCTCCTTGAGTAATTTTGAAATTATTGCAATTAGGTGTTTTCAAAAACGGATTGCGGTTCAACGATTTTGCTTTGTCTTAAATTAGTTAATTTTGATAATTTCAGTTATTTTTCGAAAGTTTCCTAAATTAACAGTTTTTCTCTTTTTAGTAATTTTGTTTATATCCTATAGTATTTTGAATTCAATTTTAAATATAGTTTATATATAATAATTTTTATTATAATAATTTTTATTTCATATAGTAGTAATAATTAATCTAAAAATTTTGAATTGCAGGGAGGCAAGCTGGGCCAAATTCGCTATACTAGCGAAATTAAGTGCAAAATGACTCTTCGGCTGCCATCTCAGGCTTATAAAAAGAGGGGGGGGATGGCCATTCATTCACTTCGTATTTTCCCTCTCTAGTCTCTTTCTGAGCCACAGGTGCCGCGGCGGCCACTTCAGGCAGCAAACGCCACCAGCCGGTGCTTACCTGCGGTACGAGCCACCAGTCATGGTATGGAAAATGAAAATCCATACACTCACATAAGGGATTTTGAGGAAGTTTGCACTACCTTTAAGGAAGGTATGATTGACATGGATTGGCAAGGTGAAAGCATTTCCATTGACCACACAAGGAAAAGGCGAATTTGGCTTAACTCTTTGAGGCACAGAACCATAAGAAATTGGAGGCTGAGGGCACGCAGCGAGTTTTTAAAAAAATTCTTGGTCTCATAAGACCCGACAATTTGAAGACAAAATTTACACCTTTGCGGCTCAAGATGGTGAAGGTCCTAAAGTGTTAGGAAAAGATTCATGAGACCATCGGTGCTTGTCCACATCATGGGTTTTGATACATGGATCTTTATTAAACCACTTCTATGGTGAAATTATGTCTCTGCCGTAAGCTTGATTATTGGAAACCATGTGTGGAGGAGATTTTCTGAGCAAGCACCCCGATGAAACCATGGATTACTACGAACTATGTGGCTGAAGCTTCTAGGGTTGGGATGAACCAAACCCAGGAAATGGAAAGAAAAATGCCTTTGCTTGACCCCAGGAGTGGGATGTATGCAACATCGAGGATATAGAAATGAAAGCTAGAATTTCCAACCTTAGCTAGGAAGGTGGAAGGCTTGAGGAAAAGGCTCCATGAAGTGCATGCGGTGGCCGAAAACCTTTAGCGAGCCCGACCCGTTCACCGGTTTTTTGACCGGGTAATCCGGGGAGGAGCATGATATGAGTGCTCCATCAATGAAGGATTTGATGACAGAGCAAGCAAATGTTGTAGGTCAATACAAGCCACCACAACCTAATACCCAATATGGTAATACCTACAATTCAAATTGGAGGAATCACCCTAACCTCTCACAGGCGATCCCACACTTTATGTACCCCGGTGCAGAGCCACGAGTTTGGTTCACCTCTCAACCTGACCACCTCCATCCTCATACTCACATTGAACAAGCCATTTTAAATTTGAGTAAGGTGGTGGGTAATTTTGTGGAAGAGCAAAAAGGGATCAATGTGCAAGCGCCTGAAAGTTGAAGCGTAGAGCACCTTTGAACAAGAGAATAGGCAGGAATGAGAGAAATCTAAACAAAAGAATTGACAGCCTAGGGCTCAATCCACAAAAAGAGATCAACAATAATGGAAATTTTGCCTTGAGAAGAGGAAGGTTCCTTCCCAAACGTACCAAATCAAAAGAGTCCGTAGAGTGAGTTCATCTAACAATTTAGGAATGGATGAGGTAATTTATGTCACCCTTAGGAGTGGAAAATAGGTTGATCGACGATGCGAAACACAATTAAGGAAACCGGGAATGAAGTAGAAATGGGCGAACACATTTTCCTGAAGAGGATTCAATGTAAACGCATGCTACCTCCATTTCCCTGAAGCACTTAGAGGCAAGAAGAAAGCATCTCGGCAAGCGAGGCATCTAGAAGTCTAAGGCGGGTAAAAATTAAATATACTTCTTTTGAGGACATAATCAAACGAGATCCTGCCTATACAAAATTTTGAAAGATAACACAATCAGAAGGATTAGGCATTGAGAAGAAGGCATTTCTAACTGAACAAGTCAGTGCCATAATCCAAAGCAAGAACACCACTGTCAAATCGAGGATCCGGGGATCTCCCCTGATTTCGAGTTAATATTGGTGGGAATTGCATGATAAGTCATTGCTTGATTTAGGGTGATGTGAACCTCTTTGCCAGTATTCTATGTACAAGCAGCTGGGGTTGGGTGAACAAACCTACCAATATCACACTTTCATTGGTAGATAGATCAGTGAAAATCCTAGGGGATAGTTGAGGATATTAGTGAAAATAGACAAATTCTACTACCTAGTAGATTTTGTAGTGCTTGACACTGAGCCAATTGCAAATATGAGCAATCAGGTGCCAATTATCTAGGAAGACCATTTCTATGCTTTGCCAATGCAATCATCAATTAAATGGTCGTACAACTTACGTTTGGTAACATGACATTGGGTTAGACATATTCCACTTGAACAATAAACACAAGTTGGAAGCGAAAATCAAGTGCACGATGGGTATGTTCGGTGTGTCGGGATGCGAGGAAGAATTTGAATGTCGAGTGCAGGATACACTCAACCATGGGGAAGCGGGTGTTGGCTAGGCGCCATCGAAGCCCTTTGTAGGCGATTGCTCAGTCGAGAATCCATCGGTGAAAGCAGGAACAACAAAGGGAACTCGACACAGTTCGGCTCGGACCGCTGCTAGGAGTTTAGGAGATCATCCTCCTTGACCCTCCTTAATTTGGTAAAATTGAGCTGATTTGGTGTTCTCCACAGGCAAATTGCAGCTCGACAATGTTGCTTTGCTTTAGTTTAGTCGATTTCAATAATTGCGGTTATTTTTAGGATTTCTTAATTTAACCCAATTTTCCATTATTAGTAACTGTAATTTATAATATAATATCTTATATTAATTTTTAATTATAATATCATATATTAATTTTTCATTATAATAATATTTTTTTAAATATTATATAATCAAATCTTGAAAATTTGATGATACGGTGATGCGGGCTAAGTCACAGAATTAGCTATCATGCGAAATTAAAACAAAATGACTCTTGAATTTCTTAGTCTCTCGGGCTTATAAAGGGGAGGGTGCTGGCCATTCATTCACTTCGTATTTTCCCTCTTTAGTCTCTTCCCTGGAGCCACCGTGCGCGACCACTGAGGCGCACGAGGCGGTAGACACCACCGGCCCGGTGCCACGGCCAGAGGCCTCCACTCTGCTGCTTGGTAGGCCTTTATCACCACGGCCATTACTGGGTCTGCCGTTTGTTGCTCCAAGCCAGTCAGTTCCGCATGCTTCTTAGGGGTTATTGCGCTCTTACAATTTGCCGCGCTCCCATAGCCACTGCCTTTGAGGAGCTGCCCATTTATCTTTGTTCGGCGCCTACCTTTGCCCGAATCAGTAGCCAGTGCCCTTGACTCGGCTTGCCTTGCCACGGCGGTTCGTCGGCCTCACAGAGCCACAGGTGCGTCGGTGTCCCTCTTGTAAGTGACACGAGTTGTTAGCGGGAGCCGGGATCGGCGTGCACGGTGCCACTGGTTTTATTATCATCGTGAACGACCTAGTTTCTTTTCGGTCTATAGGCGTAAGTTCGCCGCGGAGGTGGAGTCCATAACCGACCTCGGGTCAGTTAGCACCCCAGGCGAGGACGGGCCTAGTTCCGGCTCGGTCGGCTGATACGTCCGGTCTGAGCCTCGAGATTGACGATATCGAGACTCGGATGGACCGGGCCGTCCTGTACCTGGCCAGCCGCTAGGGCCGCGCTCAGCGGGCCGCACATCAGGCCCGGGTGAGTCATCCTCATCTAGGCCCCAGTCATCTCGGTCACATCGGTGGAGACGAGCACTTCACCTCGATTGTCGCTGCTTCGAGTTAAGTAGTTGTTTGTCGGGCACCCGTTCGAGAGGCGTCGCACTTCACTCGAGGGACTTCCATCAGGAGTCTTACTATGACGTCCCTGCTTTGATGGATGATCCCAGATTCAGGGATTCTATGAGGTTGATTGAGGACTACTCCCTGCGCCTTCGACTTTCAGGCGATGTGTGCCCAGTTGGTCGCTGCGGTTCTACCGTTCGATCGGCGTCGGGAGCGGCGGGTCGGCTCGGGCCCGGTTCTCATAGGCGATCGCCGGGTACTCGGAGGCGGTAGATATTTCGGCGGCTTTGGGGCTGCATTATGCCGCCGACCCAGTGGAGGGATTCTGGGGCTTGGGCCCGCCCACCTCGACGGAGATGGATTCATTATCTTGGCCGAGAGACGTCACGGCGGGGCGATTAGCTCTTCAGGGCGGCTCCTCTCGAGCTGTGATTGATCACCTATTGAGGACCAGCCTATTTCAGCTACAGCATTATGTACAGCGGAGGGAGGGAGGCCATCCTAGAGGCTCTTTACCGGATCTCGGAGGGATACTGGTTTAGTCCCTCTGAGCTGGTGATGACCTCCTTGATGCATTTTGAAGAAAAGGTCCACCGGAAGGGCACAGGATTCGGCGGAGAGTCTACCCTTGCTGATGCCGAGACTGCTATGCAGGTCCTTGAGCACTTGGGTTTCGGAGGAGCCGGATAGAGGAGGATTCGATGCCCTGCAGTCTATCGATGGAAGCGGTGATGACCATGCACGTATCTTTTCTTCTCAGCGAGACCGGAGGAGGTTCGAGTTCGAGTGAGAGCACTCCACGAGATGATAGTCATGCCCTGAGCCGGGTGGCGGAGTCGATTCGCATATGTCCCCTCCATATCCTCCTCCACATGCTACGTCCTGTTGCGGCCGTCTCACGGCCCATCATATACCTCCACGTCATTCGGGAGCACGTTCGTACCGGCTCGAGAGAGGAATAAGCGGTGTGATGGATGCTATTTGTTCTTCGCGGCTACTCAAGCGGCACGGGGATCGGTTGGCTCGATGTCACTCCATCGCTGCGGCCCAGTTACTTGAGAAACTCACACAGGTCTTCCTGTTCGGGTTAGAGAGGAGCCCACCACGGCCCGGCGACATCTTTGGATGTGTTGGGCTGCGTGACGGCGATTCTGAGACCGCCCACCACCCGCAGCGGTGAGGTGGTTGGGTTTCTTTATGTTTTGTAGTTACCGGCTTTATCAAGCTTTGCCTACTAATTTTGATTTAGGATTTATGTGGTAGCCTGTGGTAAGGCGGTGATACTTTTGTATGTTTAGCTTTGTATTCATGTACTAGCCATTTTGGATATATCAAGCTGTCAGTATATATACACATACTGCATATTATTTGTGCCAGCCGGGTATCAATTTTTGTTTCAATTGAACAATTGAATTGCTTGGTGGATAATTGAATTGCCCGATTAGACAATTGAATTGCTTTAATTGGAAAAATTAGATTGCCTTTAAATGGAAATTTGAAACCTGTTTGTCACCTTTATGTTAGAAGCAAATTCCATGTTTGAAATAATTTTTGGTCGGGTTGAAGTTCGGCATGCTTGACTTGAACATTCCTCCTTAAGCTAATTCACACCTTTGCTCACTTAGGATTGTATCCAATAAGTTTTGTCAAATTAGTTGCCTCCTTTCACTTTATAGTAGGCGCAGGCATGTTGGCAACCTAGGATGGAGTTTGTGTTACCCACATTTGAAGACAGTAAGTCTTCAAAGGAAAAAGAAAAGAGAAAAAGCAAAAATAAAAAGAATAGGAAAAGAAGAAAAAGAAAAATAAAGTCGTGACACTTTGCCTTGAAACCCGAACACGGTCCGAGGGGTGTATGGCGAAAGCCTTTGAAGCCCGATGCCCTAAGCCTTAATTGGTTGGGAGTCATCGACTTAGTGTTCATTACATGGGTGGATGGGTAAAGTGAAACGAATTGTAGGTGCTTGATTTTCGAAGTCATTCGGAGTCCGGGGTGAAGCCTGTAGAGTTTGTGGTCAGTGATCCTTTTGGCTTGATGCCCTAAACCTTAATTGGTTGGGAGTCATCGATGGACCCCAGATTACCACGGACTTTGGTGAAATCGCGGGTTTCAAGCATTGCACCTACCATAGTTGAATAAAGAAAGGAGAGTGTAACTATCCCTATCTAGGTTGTTCAACAACTTAAGGCCATGCCAATGCTAGGTTGGGGGGAGGGAATGATTTTGCAACTTATTGGCTCGATCTGGTTAAAATTAGAATCATTATACTTTGGTGGAAATTCAAGTTGAGAATCATGGAACCAATGTTGACCTAAAAATTGTTCTTGTATAGTTTGGTTTCTTTCATCATTGGGTTTAAGCTTTGGTGTTAATTTTTCAGTTTAAAGGTAATGTTTATTTGTATATACACCTTTTTGAATCATAAATTTTTTGAAAATCACTGCATGCATCTCCTTTTCGTTTTTGCATTGCTAAGGGACTAGCAACGTTTCGGTTGGGGGGTGTGATTAGTCCCGAGGAAATCTTATTTTGGGCCACTATTGTAGATATGTTTTGGGTGCTTTATGCGCCTAATCATGTCAATAATGCCAATTGAAGTGTTAGGTCTTCTTAATATCACTTATCTTAGTTTAAATTATTTTGGTTGTTTCACGAGGTTTTGCATATTTTGAGAGTTTAATAACGAGATATGTCTTGAACCATGAAGATCGAACTCATTTATCGACCTTGAACATCTGACACATTCAATGAAGGAATGAAGGCAAAGTGAGAAGAAATGATCAACATGAGAGTCACGGTGTGCGGCATTGAAAAATATACGAAACTCAGGAATTTAAGCTAAGATTGCGAAAATTTCGTGGGATTGCGAAATTTATAATCATAGCGAAAATTTATAATCTAATAAATGAGAAATTTCGCTAGGCTTCAAAATTTCGCTAGGCACTGTTCCTAGCAAAATTACACACTTTCGCTATCTTAAAATTTCGCTAAATTTAGCAAAATTTTGCTAGCTAAACGAAATTGCGAATCACTATGAGAATTCTCTGATTTATTATCTCTGTGCAATTTGGCTACCTAATGAAATTTTATTCCACCTAGCGAAATTGCCCTAAGCGAATCTCTTTGCATTGTCATCCTTTTGTAATTAATGCAAACCCGACCTCATTTTGGTGTATTACTTCCTTGTCCCTTGTACTAGCCAAAATGTTAGGCTTTCTTGTATTTTCATACATTGGGTGGTCTATATAAACCCCCGTAGTTTTGTAACCTAAACAGCGGGGAGGCGTCTTTTGGCACAATTTTTCATTTTTATGTAAATATCTCATGACTTTCATTTAGGGGGTTTGATTTCTCTGCTTCTCTCATGCTTTCCCTTATTTTCTAGGCAGACACCCTCAGGATGACAGCTCAAGAGATGCTTGGCTAAGCCCCTTTCTTTGAAGGGAAGGTGGTAGCAGTTTGTGGGCGTTGCGAGGTTGACTCCTCATGTGTTAAATGATCACAGTCTTTGTATTTATGGCTCCAATCTTCTCAAACTAGGGTTGAATACTGTTTAATGTTATTAATTTGACCCGATACTTACCATGCTTTGGGATCGATGCATATATTGCCTAGATGTCTTGTGGTTCTTTAGATGGCCTTTACGAGCCATTGAAATGATGTTGAATGTTAGGTTTCAAACTAAAGTTTTGTAGATGCATGTTACGTGTTGACTCGAATAGGAGTGATTCTAGGGTTAGGATTTCTTTAGTTAAACAAAATCCAGGTTATGGCTTGGACTATGGGTTGCTTGTCATAATGCGGATAAACGAGGACCTTGTTTGCCCTATGTTATCAAGTTAGTGACCTAAATCTTCAAAGTTACCTTTCACACTTCACTTTCCAGTTTTTACGATTAATCAGTTTTCAAACTACTCCTGCTGTTTTGAAACAAATCAAAAATCGAACTAAAAGCCTCGCCATTTCAACAACATTTTAGGTCATTCATAGGATGAAAACCCATCCCACAGTGTTCGACCCTAGACAACTATGCGGTAGCTTGACTCACGGCGGTAGGAGGAGCTTAGGATATAAATTTTGTTGATTCGGATCCTCTCTTGTGGCACAGATCAAGTAGGCGATGATACTTTTGTATGTTCAGCTATATTAAGCATATACTAGCCATTTTGGTTATATCAAAAGCTTTACAACACTATTTACATATTACTATGCTTGTGCAAAATACTTTTGTGTCTTTATTTTGTGTATCTACTTTTTCTTTCAATTGGACAATTGAATTGCTTTTAATTGAACAATTGAGTTGCCTTTAATTGGAGAATTGAAACCCTGTTGTTTCCTTAATGCTAAAACAATTCCATGTTTGATTCAGTTTTTGGTCAATTGAGATTCCAGCGTATTCAACTTGAACATTCCCCCTTGAGCTAATTCACACACTGCACACCAGATTTTGCCGATAGGTTGTGAAATTATATACCTCTTTTCGCCTTTTAGAAGTAGGCCTTAGACATGTTGACAGCGTAATAGGTTAGTGTTACCCACGTATTTGAAGGCGATGTTGTCTTCCCAAAGGAAAAGAAAAAGCAAAGAAAAGAAAGAAGAAAAATATAAAAAGAAAAAGAAAAATAAAAGTGACACTTTGCCTTGAAACCGAATCTTGTCAGTGGGGTATATATGAAAGCCTTTTAAACCGATGCCACTAAACCTTAGTTGGTTGAGTCATCGACTTAGTGTTCGATTACATGGGTGGATGGGTAGAGTTTAAGCGTGTTGTAGGTGCTTAATTCTCGAAGTCATTCGGTCACGGGTGAAACTGAGTTTGTGGTCAGTGATCCTTTTGGCTTGATGCCCTAAACTGGTGGTTGGGAGTCATCGGTGGATCCCCGTTGCACGGACTTTGGTGAAGTCGAGTTTTTAGCATTGCACCTGATTTAGTCAGTAAGAAATAAGTGTGTAGCTAATCTATTTAGGTTGTTCAACGGTTTGAGGCCATGGAATTAGCTAGGTTGGGGAGGGCATAATTTTGCAATTTATTGGCTCAATCACGGTTACATTAGGAATCATTAGATTTTGGTGGAAGTCGAGGTTGATTTCCTAGGATACGATGTTGGCCTAAATTTGTTCTTATATGGTTTTACGTTCTCTCATGTCGGTTTTTCTAGCGAGTGTAAATTGTTAATTTTAAAGTATACTTATGCGTATATACACCTTTTGGGCAAGTATACACTTTGTAAAATCACAGCATGCATGTCCTTATTATTTTAGCATTGCTAAGGGACTAGCAACGTGTCGGTTGGGGGTGTGATTAGTGCCCCAAGTGCTATTTTGAGGCTATCTAAGATAGGTTTGAGTGCTTTTTCGCGCTAATCATATCAATTAAATCCCGATTGATGCGAGGTCCACTTAGTTCAACGATGCCATTTCGAGCTTGTTTTAGGTGATTTTGCGGGTCTTTCGCGTACCTCGACCTTTGTGTTTAAGTTTAATGACAATATGCAATGCTTAGAATGCGGGAATCCACGGTGTTTCGACCGCCAAAATAAAGGAATTTGAAGTGGATTTTGAAGGCAGTTGATGCAGTGAGCGAAACAGGCGATCCCAGGCTTTTCGCTATGATTGCGAAAATTTCGTTGGGATTGCGAAAATTTCAAAACCATAGCGAAATTTCGCAATCCTAGCGAAATTGGGAAATTTCTCTAGGCCTGAGGATTTTGCTACCTAAGCGAAAATCAACGCATGTCCTAGTGAAATTAACCAATTTATTTATCTGTATAATTTTCGCTAGCTAGCGAGAACTTTATTTAGCTAAGCCCAACTCCCTTTGTTGATAGCGAAATTTCTCGATTTTAGCTATCTATAACAGAACGGCTAGGCTAGCGAAATTTACTAGGCTAACGAAATTTTTCGCTATGCTAGCGAAATTGTCCTCCATAGCGAAAATGGATGCCCGGTGATTTTTGTGTAATTAATGCCAAACAACTGCGTTTTGGTGTATTACCACCTTGTCCCTTTTGTAAGCCAATATTTTAGGCATTCTTGTATTTTCACACTTTTGGGTGGACTATATAAACCCCCATAATTTTGTAACCATTAGCAATTTTGCGGCCCGACTTTTCATTTTATAAAATTCACGGCTTTCATTTAGGGTTTCATTTGCTCTCTTCTCTCTATTTCTTTCTTTCATTTTTCTCGGCTGTAAGCACCCCCTTGAGGATGACAACTCAAGGATGTAGCAAGCCTCATAATATGAAGAAGGAGGTTGCTAGCTTGGATTTGGGGCTACTGTAGGTTCTCCTCATGTTTTAAATAATCCCAATTACTGCATTTATGGTTCACTTACCTTCCAAACTAGGGTTTAATGCCATTTAATGTTGTTCATTTGGTCAATACTTGCCATGCTTTAGGGTTAGTGCATACTTAATGCTAGATGTCTTGTCTCCTTTAGATACCATTCTGAGCCATTGAAATATGAGGTTGAATGCTAGGTTTTAAAACTGAATGGGACTTTGAATGCTTAGTACTTGGTTTGGCTTCGAATATGAGTGGTTCGAGGTTAGGTTTATAGTTAAACAAAGATCGATTTTGGCTTTGACTATAGGTCATTTGCTCCCAATGCGAGAAATAACAGGGACACTTTAATAACCCCATGTTGTTATCGAAGCTAGTGACCCCGAGCCTTCAAGGTTACCCATTTTACTCTTCACTTTAGCCATTAGTTAATTCGGTAAATAACGACCCCATTCATTTGAACGAACCTTAAAAATCCAAACTAAAAGCCTCACGATTTTCAAACACTGTCACGAATCGTCGTGGGATGAAAACCCATCCCCGTGTTCGACCCTAGACCGCTACATTAGCTTGACTACGGCTTGATGGGAGGAACATAGGAAACAAATTTTGTTGATTCGCTCTACCATTGTACGAATCAGTCCTCCTCAGTATGCGGATGCATATGCTATTACGCTTCCGATACGCATCAAAACGACCTAATCCTTCTTTGGAGGCATCCTGATACCTTTGTCATACCTCCCTGATCTGTGGGTAATGCTAACATTGGAGCAGTAGTTAAGCAATCCTTAAGTTTAAAACTTTGCTCCGCAGTGCCATCGCTCAAATTTTACTTTGCTTCTGATCGTAGTGTCAATGGAGGCGGATATTACGGAAAAATCCTTCACAAATCTCCTATAATATCCAGCCATACCCAGAAAACTACGTATCTCAGTCACATTGGTGGGTCTAGGCCAATTAGACACTGCTTCTACCTTCTTCGGATCCACCTGAACACCCTCCTTGCTTATTACATGCCCCAAGAAACTCACACTGTTAAGCCAAAACTCACATTTAGACAGTTTTGCATACAGTTGATGTGTTAAAGATGCGATGCAAATCCGGTGTTCCCCATGTTCTACATGACTTTTCGAATAAATCAGGATATCATCTATAAACACCACCACAAATTTATCCAGATAGGGTTTGAAAACCCGGTTCATCAAATCCATAAACGCGGCTGGTGCATTAGTCCTTGACGGTAATACCAGGAACTCATAATGACCATACAGAGTCCTGAATGCAGTCTTGGGTACATATCTTCCTCGCTATCTTGGCGGTGGTAGCCTTGGTAGAAGATTAATCTTTGAAAAATGGTATTTATGGCGGTCAAACCGTCATCTATTCTGGGAAGTGGATACCTATTCTTGATTGTTACCTTATTCAACTGTCGGTAATCAATGCACATCCTCATAGTCCCATCCTTTTTCTTCATAAATAACACCGGTGCACCCCACGGTGAACTGCTTGATCTAATAAAACCCTTATCCAGCAATTCTTGCAACTGCTCTTTCAACTCTTTCAATTCAGTGGGTGCCATATGGTATGGTGCAATAGATATAGGATTTGTACAAGGTAACAAGTCAATATTAAACTCAATTTCCCGCATCTGCGGTGCTAATCTGGTAAATCATCGGGAAAAGACATGCGAGTAATCCCTCACCGTAGTATATCTCCCAAATCGGTGGGGGAATTCCTGGCATCTCTCACATGAGCTAAATACCCTGGCAACCCTTCATAAGTAACCTCCTGGTATATATTTGAAATCAAGGTCTTAGAACTTCGTATGATCTCACTGGAAAACGACAGGTACTCCTAATGGTTTGAGCGTTTATCTTCTTTTACATAACAATCCATGGTTGCATAGTTGGCTAACAACCATTCCATACCTAAGATAACATCAAACTCCATTATAAGAGCAATTCAATCAAATCGGCATATAATCTGCTATCCTGCATCATTTATCTCACATGATCTTGTACATATAGTTCACCCCTCGACTATTTCTCAGTGGTGTCTTCAATAATGCAAGGGTTTTCCATTATCATTTACCACTTGTTCAATTTCTTAGCATAAGATGGGGATACAAATGAGTGGGAGTGGCTCAAGATCAAATAACACTTTGACTTGTTTTGTTTTGTACATGTATTATACCTATGAATAAATTAAGCATTTAAAATTTTCTTACGAGAAATATGTTAAATTCGAGGATATACACATCCTGTGGTGTGGTAGTACGGGCCTCCTATTGGTTCTTCATAAAAACTCTACCTTGGCCTCCTACCAGCTGGTGCGGGGCACGTGCGCAGTGCTGTGCGAGGCCTGTCCACGTGCTCTCCCTCTGCAGCGCCCCCTCTCCCGGCGGGTCTCTCTGCAATGCGTAGGGCACGAAGGGTGTTGGGATGCGGTGATGAGCACCTTCGAGGCGGGTTCTGGATATATGCCTGCTTGCCCCTGCTTGGTAGCAAACTATGGAGGGAATATCTGCATTGTGCTGTGCCCTTTTCACACACTTTACACCACGGGTTTCACTTCCGAACCTTATGTTCTTTGCCCAGTGTTGATTACGAGGTAACTTGGTATCCTCTCTTTGGCCCCCCTCCCATTTTGGTTATGAGAGGTGACCTGAACCTTGCTCCTTCACTCTTCCATACTACTACTCTGGCCCACTCCTCATTTTCCTCTTTCTATCCCTCTCGGCCCATGCCTCTTTATTCTTGGTCTCCCATAATTTAAGCGCTTATCAACAATCTTTGTCGATGTGGGAAGAAATCTCCGACGATAGTGCATTGTAAAGAGATTGATGTATCATTCCACCGGAATCTATTAACCTGTTTGCTTCATCGGGTACCAGTGCGGGAGCATGCGCCAGACCAGGTGGGCTCCTTTGTACTCGGATACACTCATGCGATAAGTCTGTTTTAGCTTCTCAAGCGACAAACCTGATGCGTCTCTCTGTTTGGGGATATAAACTCATCCATAACAACCTCTCCCAAGCATCTCCCAGTGGGAGAGGGTTCCCTCCATATAAATAGATCCTCAACTTTGCCTCGATACCAACTGTCACATCCCACTTTTATAGGCTGTGAGCCGGCGCTAGGAATGGGTGGCTTAAGGCCACCAAGCAAGTAGCAAGCTAAGTCCCGTAATTTCTAGAAAGGTCGCGAGACCTGTCGTTTCTATAACTAATGACAAATCTACATTATTCGCAATATCAATCTAAAATCTACTAATTATTAACTCAAAATCTCATATCATGATATTATCTCAAATAACATACTTGAATAGACCTCGTGGTCATCACTTGGCACAAAAAAAGCAGAGAGGCCTCAACGGTCTCATGAAAATATCGATAAGGTTTCATCGAAGCAAAATTTATCCGACTCAACTATTCAAAATTTATCGATTCAGCAAATAATTAACCCAATAACCAAGTTAATTCACCATGGAGCCTTACGGAAACTTAGACTCTCATTCACCAAATAAACAAAATAATAATCCATTACATGTTTCCAAATAGAATCAAGTGGTCGAAATGCTGGATTCTCATTTATATACAGTCTACCACAAAGGAAAATCAACGGGGTGAGATAACTCTGTGAGTAAATATCACCACACTTGTGAGGCTAGGTACTCAAGACAGCTCCCGCAAGGATGGTTATGCTCAATCAATCAATCACCAGGTACATAGGTTATCTGACAAATAAGCGGCAATATGAACCTTGATATCAAATGAGTTTTAGAGGTTTGAAACCACGAAATATAGTTTACCATTCGAGTTCCGTACATTTCCTTTTTACCTTTATCTGGAATCAGTACATTTCCCGGTAGATCAGTAGAGCGGTGGGTTCTACGCCTGGGGGTTTACCGCCTCACAGGAGGCGCGGCTTTGCCGCACAGTACCATGCCTGCTTGATGACCTCCCCATCAGTTAGGTTTTCTATGATTCATACCGTCAATGACATTAACGATTACAAGTTATAGTGATGTATTTCGATGCAGCAGAGATAACGCAAATACGTAAGAGTTAGCTGTAGTGCTTTCGGCGCGAATATTCATCGGGACCATTGACTTGTGGCATATGACAAATTCAATTCAATGAATGCTCGAATAAGGGTCTTAACCATAGTCGATTACTACGATCGAGTCGAACAAATGAAAACACCGCTATACATTTCGAAGGTGCAAGAATACGATGTCTCAATTTGCTCACCCTCCTATTAGTCCGGGCTCGACTAGGCTATTCACCTGAGCACGTGTGAGCCTTCCCCGACTTCGTTTGCTATACCAATATTCATGCAAGAAGAAATATAAAGCGTCAAAATCATGAGCCACCTTGTTATCCACTACTCAATTGGGCGGATTTGCAGTTTCTGTTGTCGCCTAACTTGAGCTTTTAAATAATTTTTTAAATCCCCTTTTACTTTCCTTACCTTCAACATTCTGCCTTTTAACATCTAAATACCCAATTTATAATTTTAATATTTAATTTCACAACTAATTTCTTATATCTAATGTTTAATCACTAAACTCGTTTTTTTTTGGCGATTGCGCATCGTTGATATTTTCCTATATCTTTCTCTCACAGGCAATCGAAAAGACCTGAAACAAGTGGCAAAATTTCACTAACATCTATATCTTTCCAATGATTTCAAATTGGCCCTAAAATTCGTCCATTAGTTCCTCCTGTGATTCTGTCCAAGTCGACCTTCAAACAGAAATTCACATTCAATGGATCGACCCTTAATTCACTAATTACCACCTCGAATTCATTCTAAATACATTTTCCCCAATTTTAAACATACCAGACCCTAATTCATACCTCTTAGGTCACATTCCTCAGATTCAAAATGCAATTGCAACCTAGCATACACATTAGAACAATTAATTCATTCCAAACAGCCCTAATTGACCATCGAAACAACAACCATTTATCGAATTGGCCCTTTCCTCCAATACAAACCATGCAAACCAAAATTAAAAACCATGGCACTTTAATATACCTTCCAGAAGTCTCCCACCATGAAAAATCAAGGTTGATTCAAAAGGGTGGTTGCAACAAAATTCTTCCTTCCCAGCCAGTTCGTGTCGAATGGAGAACTGGGTTCTTCAATTTTCTTTTGTTTTATGCTCTCGATTTTCTGAGGCCTAATATTTTTTAAAACTTAATGAAATATTGCACTTAAGTCTCACGGTTTTTATTGAATTTTTTAAGGCCACAGGAATTTTTAAAAATGTCTCTTTGGCCCTTGGTCAACAAAATCTGTGACTTTTTCCTACGGGTTCCTTTGTTCCATATTTTTATTATTATTTTTCATGTATTTTCATTAATTTTATTTTATAAAATGTATTTGGACATAATTTGCTTTAGAAAAATTCCCACCAATTAATTTCATTCATTGGGTATTTTTAAAAATTCTATTCCCGGTCAAGCTTGCTCGAATTTGACCTTATTAGTCTATATTTTCCTAAAATTCCATTTAATTGAAATAATTCCTAAATTATTATAAATTCATGATGGACATAAAACACCTAAAATTAAATTCCATGAAAAAAATCATTTAAAAATGTTTGGTGTTATACACGTCCCTTATGCACTCTGCGATGCTAAGGACGTCCCTTCATGGTATCACAAAGCCATAGGCCGCCTTTGATAAACTCAAAACTATGTTAGTGTCTCCTCCTATCATGCGATCTCCCAATTGGAACCTTCCATTTGAGATCATGTGTGACGCTAGTGATTATGCTATAGGGGCTGTGTTAGGATAAAGGGAAGATAAAAGGCTTTGGTGGATCTACTATGCCAACAAGACTCTAGGATTCGCTTTAAGCAAACTACACAAATGTACGGAAAAAGAGTTTTGGTCATTGCCTGCCCTAGAAAAGTTCCAGGTCATACATTGTAGGATCTCCTCGTAACCATTTCTCAAAGATCACGCAATAAGCATTCGCTCTCTAAACAGATACTAAGCCTCTAGCTGCCTAGGTGGACTTCTATTGTGCCAAGAATTTAACCCCGACTATTAAAGATAAAGGAGTCGAATGTGGTAGCCGACCACTTATCTCGGTTGGTTCCGAATCCATTGCCAACTACCCATAGGCTACGCTCGATGAGTAGCTTTTTGCTCTTGTTCACGCCCATGGTGGCGTGATATAGTAAATTATCCGTGACTGCAGTTCCACCACAATGGACTTCTAACAAAAGAAATTTTTGCGTACATTAAGAAATATTATTTTCATGACCTATCTATTTAAATACCGTCTGCATTTTCGAATTGGATGAGAAGGTGTGTACCCCAATGATGATCAAATTGGGATTCTCACCTTGTCATCTCTGAAGTTTCGTGGAGGCATTCCTCGCAAGGAAAAAATAATGATAAAATCTTGCAAGCTGGTTTTTATGGGCCTACGCTTTTTAAAGATTGTTTGAATTTTGCAAAATCTGTGCTCGTGCCAATACTGGTCACAAGAAGGAACATGATGCCTCTTACCCCCATTTTAATTACTGAGGATCTTCGACATAGTATAGACTTCATGGGGCCTTTTCCCCCTTCTTGTGGATACCTTTACATTTTGTTGGCGGTTGACTATGTGTCTAAGTGGGTGGAGGCCATTCCATCGAGAACTAATGACCACAAGGTTGTCTTGAAATTTATAAAAGAACACATTTTTTCTCGCTTTGGAGTGCCTCGTGCAATCATTAGTGATGGTGGGCTCCATTTTTGTAATCGTTCTTTTGAGAATTTGTTGAAAAAATATGGAGTCACACACAAAGTTTCAACTGCATATCACCCCCAAACCAATGGTCAGGCCGAATTATCTAATAGGGAGATCAAACATATTTTGGAAAAAACGGTTTCCCCAAATTGCAAGGATTGGTCGCTTCGACTTACCGATGCTCTTTGGGCTTACCATTGCATTTCTTTAAAAAACTATTCTGCATGTCTCCCTATAGGCTTGTTTATGGTAAGGCTTGTCATCTTGATTAGTGCCCAAAAAGTGCTATTTCGAACCCTATATTAGATAGGTTTTGAGTGCTTTTGCGCGCTAATCATGTCATCATGCCAATTGAAGTGTTCAAGTCTTCTTAGTACCACTAATGCCGCTGTGAGGTTATTTTCGTTGTTCAGTTTTCGTGTGTACTTTCGGGAGTTCGGAGCACGAGACATATGATGAATCATGAAGATTGAACCCAATTTTCAACCTTCATCAATCATACCAAAATCAAAGAGAGAATGAAGGCAAAGGAAGAAAATCAATGCAAGAGGAGCGTGAGGCAATGCATGAAGATCGCACCTGTGAATTTCGCTGAGATTATGAAATTTCGATGGGATTGCAAAATTTCAAGTAGCCTTTAGCGAAAATTCTCGCACCCATGAAATTGACAATTTTCCCTAGACTCAAAATTTTCGCTAAAGCACTATTCCTAGCTAAATTTCACATTGCCATCACAAGACTTTCGCTTGCCAGTTTAAATTTCGCTTAGCTAGTAAATTGTTGTGGTCTAGCCAAATTTCCTATTTCGTTATCCATGGTGATTTCACATCTACTTAAATTTTAGCTAGCTAAATTCTCTACCTAGCGAAATTATGTCTAGCGAAATTCAACGCTTGTCACACTTTTGTAATTAATGCAAACCGACTTCAATTTTGTGTATTACTCCCTATTCCTAAATTTAGCCAAATTGTTAGTTTATGGTATTTTCATACATCGTGGCCTATATAAGCCCCTCCCATTTTAGAATCCTAAGCAACAAAATCGAGGAAGCACTTGGCAAGTTTTTATTTTTGTAAATATCTTTCGTAGCTTTAGTTAGGGTTTGGTGTTTCTCTTTTCATCTTCCCTTATTTTCTCTTTAATGCCAAACACCCCTCTCGAGATGACAACTCAAGAGATGCTTGGCTGTTTCTTTCTTTGAAGATAAGGAAGCTAGCTTCGTGGTAAGATATGTGCTGTTCCTCTTTGTAAAAGCAGTTACAGTAATTCGTGTTTATGACCCCTATCTTCTCAAACTAGGTGAATATCATTTAATGTGTCACACTAATAATACTTACTATGCTTTAGGATACAAAGGTATGCTCTATTGCTAGGTGCACTGTGCTTTTTTAGATGGTCTTTACGAGCCACTGAAATGATGTTGAATGTTAGGGTTTCAAACTATAAAGGGGCCATAGATGCATGTTACCTGTGTTAACTCAAATAGGAGTGGTTTCTAGGGTTAGGTTTGCTAGTTAAACAAAGATCCTGCCAGGCTTGACTATAGGCTTACCACATAACGCGAGGATAAAACCCGAGACACTTGTTCATTCTAAGTTACCAAGTTAGTGACTCCAAATCTTCAAAGCTAACTTTCACACATCACTTTCAGTTTTGCACTTTCAGCAGCTTAACTACTCTAATCGTTTTGAAACAAAAATCCAAAGTCCAAAATAGAAAGCCTTACCTTACACTTACGCAAATCATTCCTGGTGACGAAAACCCATCCCCTGCTCGACTTAGACCGCTTATACTCACAAAGAGCTTGACTACCAAGTAAGAGGAGGAACTTAGGTATATAAATTTTGTTGATTCAGCTCAGCCTACTGTGGCACGAATCACATCTGCCGGTGGAAATGTAGCACAGGGCATATTAGGCTATTAAAACTCTTAATTTTGATTTGGCTCAAGCAGGTAAAACGCGACTGCTGCAGACGAATGAGTGTGATGAATTGAGGCGGGAATCTTATGAGAGCGCTCGAATCTACAAAGTGAGGCTCAAGCTGTTCCATGAGACAAGTGATCTGCACAAAGAGGTCAGAAGCATAAAATCAAAATTAAAATTTATATATGACGAGCCTTATCATCGAGTCAAGCTACTGGCAGATAGTGGTTCAGGTCGAACACTCGGGATGGGTTTTCATCCTAGAAATGACGGTATAAGTGCACCAATGCAAGGCTTTATTTGGACTTTTGGATTTGTGTTTCAAAAAACAGTGGGAATGGTTTGAAACCGATAATTGTAAAACTGAAAAGAAGGTGAAAGTAACTTGAAGAATTAGGTCAGCCTAGACTCTGGCGTTAGGGCAAACAAGGTTCCTGCCCATCCTCGCGAGACATGCAACCTATAGTCCATGGCACAACCGACTCATGTTTCAACCAGCAAACCTTCTGCCTTGAAACAACTCCATTGAGTCATCAACACAGTGCAATATGCGCTATGGCCCCTTTAAACCCTAAAGATTAAATTGTCATTGGTCAGGCTCGAAGACTTTATCTAAAGAACAATGCTGGCATCTCCCACCCAGCACCGTATCCCAGCCACGGAGAGACAATAAAGAATGTACAAGAGGCTGTTATTTAACCTTAATGCAAGAACCTAACATGCAAACATTATCCTAGGCTTCGTAAAGACCATCTAAAGAATCACGCATTTCTCTCATCAATATAGTACTTGATCCTAAAGCATGGAGAGTATTGGCCAACCAACAACATTCAAGTCAAGTTATGTAACCATGTTTTGAGAATATATGGCCATAAACATGAATTACCTGTAGTTTTAGGTACAAGAGGACAATATGTATATGTCTCACCAACAAGCCAGCTTCTTCTTCAAAGAAAGGAGGCTTTAGCCAAGATCTTTGAGTTGTCATCCTCAAGAGGTGTTTGCAGTCGAAAGGAGAAAAAGAGGAGAAGAGAGGAAAAAACAAAAAAACCTGAATTAGAAATATAAGACTTTATTTACAAAATGAAAATCTCATAAAAATCTTCTCCCCAAATTGTTCCAAAATTGTTACTTAGGTTAAAACAAAGAGGGCCGATAGGCCTCTCATAAGTGAAAATACCAAAAACCTATAAAATTGGCAGTTATAGGACAATTAAGTAACAATAATCTCAAGTTTCTGAGGTGGTTTGGCATTAATTACAAAGACACAGACTATAACACCTCGCTAGGTCGCAAAATCTACTAACCAGCCAACTACTGTGTCCAGCGAAACATTGAAATTTCACATGATGGCCACACTCAAGAAGAATAAATTTCTGGGCTTAGCCAAATTCCTCTTTAAGAGTAGCGAATTCATTATTTCATTAAGAGGTGCCTAGCGAATTCGATGGGTCTAGCGAATTTGTCATTTTCACTGAACCCAGTGAATATTTTGCTAACTCAAGGGAAATTTTCAAGTTTAGCGAAATTTTCAGTGTTTAGCGAAAACTCGTGGTTCTCAGCTTCTCTGCCTCCCGCTTCCACTTCAGATCAATTTTCTTCACTTAGTTTTTGTTTTCTCATTGAATCTCGGTTTGACGGCCTAGACTGGAATTCTAACTTCATGATTCATCCTTTGTATTGAGATTGAACTCCAAGAGGCACAAATGCCTACAAAACAACCAAAATAATTCTCTAAATGGTATATAAAATATTAAGAAGACCAGAACACTTCAATTGGTATAAATGACATGACACGCGCAAAGCACCAAACTCATCTTAATATAGGGTTCAAATTGTAATTTTTTTGCAATTAATTACACTCCTCTGAATCAAACGCTTAGTCCTTTTATAAATGTAAATAAAAAGGAGATGCATGTGATTTGCAAAGGTTATGATTCAAAAAGGGTTTATATATATATTAACATATTTTAAATTGAACAATTGATATCAATTTGGAAATCATATAAGCAGAATCAAATCATAGAGAACAATTTCAGTCAAAATCGGTTCCATGATTCTCAACACTTCCAACCCAAGTCTAATATCTTTATAACTGTGATATTAAGCCAACAATGCAAATTCAGTCCTCCCTCAACCTATAATCGATGTGGCCTTGTCGAACAACCCAGATAAGGATAGTTACGCACTTTTTCTTTATTCAAATCCATTAGAAGCAATGCTTAAAATTCGACTTCACCAAAGTCCTGTGTAACGGGGTCCAATTCAGCATTCCAACCAATTAAGGTTTAGGGGATCAAGCCAAAGGATCACTTGACCAATAAACCTACAAGCCACCCTGCATCCGCACGACTTAAATCAAGCACCTACAAATCATGAGATTCTTATCTATATCCACCCATGTAACAAACACTCAACTCCATGACTCAAACCAATTACGCATAGGCATCAAATTAAAGGCTTCACACACCCCCTGACCGCGCTTCTGTTTCAAGGCAAAACTTCACACCACATTTTTTTTTCTTCTTTTCTTTCTTTCTTTCGTCTTTCTTTCTTTCGGAAGAATACTGGTCTTCAAGGTAACACAAACTCATCCTAGGCCGCCAACATGCTTAAGGCTGGCTATGCAAAGCGAAAGGAAGCGAACAAATTCACAAATTATTGAAATCTGAGTGGCAAAGGTGTGGAATTTGCATATGAGAAATTTCAAGTTGAGTATGCTGAACTTGGTGACCAAAAATTGTTTTACATGGAATTTGATCAACATGTAGGTGACAAATACATTCAATTTTCCAACATGAAGCACCAATTGTCCAATTGCAGCAATCTTAATTGTTTCAATTAAAAGAAAAACAAATTTTTAAATGGAAATAAAGGTGCGGCTTCCTCACACCGCATGCTGCATATACTGCAATCGCTATCATATCGCTCAAAAATCAATCATTGCTCTAACTGATATCACCATTTTAAAAAGATAATTACAATTTAAATAAGCAAAAATGAGAACAATAAGCCATTGAACTAACAAGAGGCCACCTAAATTTACAAAACGTGGGATCTCAGTGAGGTCCATAAGGAGAATTTCTTCTTGATGACTGTCGCACCACACATGGTTTAAATTTCCGTCCATTGACTTCAAATACCCGGCCATCACTGGGATCACGTAGTCAACCGAACCATTCGTATGTTTGTTTGATAATGACTAACTGGCCCATCAGATTTGAGTTTGCCAGAAACAAATGGAGCTCTGGAGTCAGAAGAGGACCATTCCCTCCCTGAAACTTCTTCTTAGTTATCATTTGGTCATGCCATATTTCTTTGATCTTTCTTTTGCAATCTTGGTATTCAAGCAGGCATTATTCCGTATTTCTTCAAATTCATTAAGATCAAGAAATCTCTTCTCTCCAATTTCCTCACAGTCTAGATGCAGCTTCTTGATCGCCCACCATGCTTGTAATTAATTCTACCGAAGGTGACATGCCTCACCAGTAGACCAACCGATAAGGGACATTCCTAGATTGTCTCACGCTGTTTCAGCAGGGCCTATAACTAATCAAGAAGTTTAATGACCAATTCTTCGTTTATTAACCAATTTCATCGGCAGATGAACGAATTTCCCCACATAGTTCCACTCGCTACTTGTTTGAGGATGGTAAGAGTAGCCACTGGTGTTTCAAACCACATTAAACATGAGGCTTTCAAACGGCTTGCCATGCAAAATGCCAACCTATCGCTTAATAATGGCTGCACCCCAAACCTGAAAATATATCGCTTTCAAGAATTTGAGTAACACCCTATAAGTCATCGTTTTTTGGTAGGGATCGCTTCAACCCATTTGGAGTAGTCCATCTCAGTTCAAACAGTATGTATGACCATAGTTGAGGTGGGGAAAGGTCCATAAATCATATTCTACAGACATCGGTCAAAGTCACCACCAAAATTGGTCTACGGCATCATATGACGGCGACACTTCAGTCTGCATCATTACACGCACATTTGGTATAAGCTTCTGAACAATGAATATTATTGAAACTGATCAAAGATTCTTTTGTTATTGTCTTTGGGAAGCAAATGACCACTATAAGCACTCTTCATGTATAAATGGCTTCAAAATTCTTTGGTCAGTTCTTCTCAGTACACATTTCGATGATTTGATTCGCACAAAGATTTAATAGGAACGATTTTTCCCAATAATAGAAATGATTTTAAGCAAAGAAACATTTCCTATCACAGTCCTTTTCCACTCAATGATTTCTCCTAGTGAGGAAATTGGCAATGTGAGCATATCTGAGCTTCCAACCAATAGACTCTCAGAAATTCATCAACAGCGACCGGAGGTCGTGGCTGAGAAGTGAATCCCTGACAGATG
Organism: Tetrastigma voinierianum; assembly: GCA_016808115.1. Classification (NCBI taxonomy): domain Eukaryota; kingdom Viridiplantae; phylum Streptophyta; class Magnoliopsida; order Vitales; family Vitaceae; genus Tetrastigma; species Tetrastigma voinierianum. Next base: position 104,048 of record JAEQBH010006717.1, on the reverse strand, counting down.
ATCCTCACCACATTTTCCACCCCTTTCTTATTCTAATTTGCAAGTTGAACTCTAAAGTAATAGAACCCAACGGATGAGTCTTGCTTTTGCATTTGTTTGCCAGAGACATTTCTAAAGCAGAACAGATCCGTGAAAAATGACTATATCAAATTTCAAACTAAGATGAAATCGAATTTTATTCAAGGTATATACTAATCGCTACAACTCTTTTTCTCTCAGAGGTGGTATAATTCCTTCAGGTTTATTCAGTTTTTGTATATTGCACTCAAGGAGTGTTTCCTCTCATCTTTTCTTTTACAAGTACCCCTATAGCAAGATCACTGCAGATCACACATCACTCAAATGGTAATCGCACTAGGTGCTCGAACTAATAAAGAGTCAAATTGTGGAAATTTCGCTAAACTTTCCGGCAATCTTTCTCCCAAACGAATTTTGGCATCCTTCAAGAAGCTTGTATTAGGTTTCAAGGAAAATCTTTAATGAACTAGCCTGGTAGAAGCCCAGATTAGACCGGGCGAATTATCTAATTGTTTCAGTTATTTGTTTGGGGCGGTAATTTGGAAACAATGCTCCATCTCTTGCTCATCAATCTCAATTCCCGCTAGAAATAATAGTGCCCCAACACACCAATGGTTTACTATAAAATGCAGTATTCCCAAGTTAAGGCACCACCCTTCATGCACTCAGAAATGGCTTCAAATTGGTTACATTCTTCAAAATCACCCACATATAACGTGACATCATCCATGGGAGTACTTCATTATGTCTTCACCATGTCAACGAACATAATTGAGCATACACGCTGGAAAAGTGGTCGGGCGCCACAGCCCTGTAAGGCATCCTCCGATAGCATACGTGCTGGAACAGACAAGTAAAGGTAGTCTTTCTGACTCAGGCAATTTCTATCCCGAAGCACCCCTCGACCCATCCAAAAGCAACAGAAGGTCCTAAACCTCTTTCCAGATTGATCGATGAACGGCAATGAAAGCGGTCTCTTCGTCAAATTTCATTGAGCCTTCATAACTTATACAATACCTCCAACCGGCTGTAAGCCCAGACAAATTCCTTCACCCTTCGCTACGCTTGTTACTCCCGATTTATTAGGCACCACCTGAGTTGACTAACCTATGTGCCATCTAATGGATTAAAATGATACCAAATGGAGCAATTTTAAGACCTCTATACTTAACTACTTCAGAGATGGATTCAACTCTCCGTTAGTCGCTTAATCACTTTAGGGGACCTCTTCTAAATAGATATGATGAGTGCAAATGGACGGCTTATGCTCTTCAGATCGTAAATTTTCCATCCCAATGCTTGCTTGTTCTCGTTTGGAGAAGGTGCAGAGATTATGTCGCAAGGTTAGCAAGTGAAGAAATCACAACCGGCACCGTCACATTTTACTTCCAAAATGCATACTTTAAACTGGGCCGGAGGGGCTTGAGTTCTAGCTCGGTTGAGGTTCCTGTCTACACTACCAATGTGAGGTACTTTCTATTCTTCTCTCCACTTCTGTACTAAGTCATGTTATTTCCCGGGAATTGTTGCTCTACAAGGCACCTGACAACTCTAAAGTTAATATCTCTTGCACTCTCGCTGGTTAGCCTGCTCTTCCGTGAATGGTATTTAAAGGTTAAACTTCTTTCTGAAGTCATCCTCTCCGAAAAGATATGCCTTTTACCAAAAATGAAAAATATTGAGTTCCAATGTCATATTTCCAAATGTGAGCTGCATAACCTCATTCCGACAATTGATGATTGCATTTAGTGAGCCAAAACGTCTCCTATGATGGGAACCCGATTAGGTCCATTGCAATCGGGTTCTCAGATTAAGCACAACAAAATCTGACTGATAGTAAAAATCATCTCACCTTGGCAGAACGTCCCTAATGGTTCCTTTTGGCATTTATTTAGACCTATCGAGCCAAAGTGTGATGGAAGGGGTTTCAGCCACCCAAAACCCAAATTGCTTGTACATGTATCACTCAAGAACAAGATTCACACTAGCTCCCTGGTGTCTAATAAAGAAAGTTTCTTATCGATGCCTCCAATATTCACCGAGATCAGATATCCCGACCCTTATACTTCATCGAGCCCTTGCTCTATACGGCACTAATTCTGTCGCTAAAAGGCCTTTTATTTACATTAAGACCTTCTTTACTCAGGTATAAATCTTTAAGAATCCCTGCATAAGTAGGAACCCGGTTTAATCATATCGAGAGAGAATATTGACTTTTTCACTTTGTTACAATATCTAAACATTTCGCTTCGTTAACATCGTTTTTTTTCTGAGAACTCTACTAAACTAGAGGACATTTCTAATTTTACTTCTTCCTTGTCCATTGACCGTTTTTCCTGAGGTCAAATGTTACCATGGAGCCTCAGATGATCGCTTATACTGCTGGCTAATTTTCTCCCACTTCGAGCTGTTAATCGCTTTAATCTCATCAGCTTTTTATTAAGTCCCTTTACAAATTCCCGTTTCATTCACTCACTTTCGATATTGTCGTGCCCAGAGCGATTTTCCCTTTTCTCAACTCAGAACGTTGATTAGACATGAAATCTCCAGTCTGCATGTCCACCCTCTCAAGAGGAACCACCCGCTCACCTCCGACTGTCTCGACATTCAAAGACCTTCTGCTCCTTCTGCTGCAATATATGGGTTTACTTACCTTACTTAAATTGTGATTGCCTGCTCAAACAAGATAAAGATAGTGGGAGGCAGCTTGTTGTAATAGAAGTGAATCAAACTCGGCTGATGTGCTCTTGAAGGGCGATACAAGGGGTTTGGATTTATGACAATTCGGACACCTCCACTGTGGTTAATGAAATACCAGCATGAGCATCTATGAGTGGTTTATTTTGACTTTATGGGTATGGGTATGTTTCGCAAGGCTCCCGGTAATCATTGACTGAAATTAGCCAAGAAAATTGGGATGAAGATAGCTCATTACCGGTTTGCATTTGGCGCTCAGATTCTCATTTCCGCATCATCCACCTGAAAGAACCGGCCAATTTCGCTCATCTCTAGTCTTCAGGAAATGCATACCGCTCTTGGTGGTTCAATGCCTAATCTTCAGCCTCTAGACCAGTTCATCCTAAGTTTTAAAGTTTCAGCCATATGCCAAAGGTTCATAAAATCCAGTTTATCAGATGCCACTAAAAAGTTACCCCCACACATGGTCAAACAATTGTTTCAGGTGTGACATTCCATCATAGAAGTGGTTCACCAACATCCGCGTCAAACCCATGATGTGATGTTGGTATACCGATGGCTCTATAAATCTTCCCAACACTGCAAAATCTCCTACCATCCTCGAGCCGCAAAGGTGTAAATTTGTCTTTTCAAATTATCGTCTTATGGTTAATCAAGAATTCTTCACTCACTTCAAATGTACCCCCAATTTCTACGGTTCCAGCCCCAAATGAGTTGAGCCAGTGGGACCTTGGCCTTGTCCTGAGTCAATGAAATGCCTCAGTTTCAGCAAATCCATGTCCATCATACCTTTCTTTGAAGGTAGTGCAAACCTCCTCAAAATCCTCAATATGAGCATGACTCTCATTCTTCCATGCACCAAGATATGTGGGAGTAGAGGTACCAAATACATCTCACCGCTACATCTTCAGGAGGAATGATACAGGACGTGGGCACTAACTCTGTGGGAGGGTGATGTGATCCCCGTAGTCTCTAGTAGGCATTTCTGACTATGTGGGTCTCCGGTTGGCTCCCATGCTCCTCACGGGATCCATAATGATACACCGACTTCACTAGCCAGTCAAGTTGTGTACTTATCCTATGGGCCAATTGATGTGTCTCTTATCCCACTGTTGCATAAACTCAGTTATGCAAACATTGTAGAGATAACAAAGAGAAGTACAGTTTTGCAAAAAGGTTAAGATTTAACACACAAAATTGAATCAATCAATGAAAATCAAATAAAGGGCGCCATCGCCGAGTGCCGAAACTAGCGCCTCGCAATCGAAAGACAAAAGAGGCAAAAGGTCACCTTCACTGATGTTGATCATAAGTACACTTCAATCCATTTACAGGCCGGTACGATCACAGAACGGGCGCCGATTGGATTCGTGCGCTGCCGCAGCTGAGCCAAATCAACAAAATTCTATATACCTAAGTCTCTACTACACGCCGTAGTCAAGCATCAGTAAGATAGTGGCCCAGGCCGAACACGGGATGGGGTTTTCATCTTAGAAATGACGGCATGGCAAAAATGGTTGCAAGGTTTATTTGATCTTGGATTTGTGTTTCAAAAATATGCTGGAATGGTTTGAAAACCGAGCACCAGAAAACCAGTGCCAAAGGTGAAAAGTTAACTTCACACTGTTACTAGAATTTGGTGGGTTAGGTAAAACAAGTGTCCGAATAGATTCAAGTAAGAGACACATGCAACTTAGTGTCTATGTATAACTGGATCTATGCTTAACAGAAGTAAACCTCACCTGCAGAAATAACTCCATTTGAGTCAATACGTAACATGCAAGATGGCCTTTAAAACCCCAATATTAAATTAGTCATTCAGAGTTCGAAGACTCATCTAAAGAATAACAAAGTTGCATCTTCATATGCACTGTATCTCAGCTACGGAGAGCATTGGCCAAAATAATAACAAAGAAATGCTATTTAACCACTTGTGGAAGAACCTTAACATAAATATTCGAGGCTCAGAAGACCATTTCCAAAGAATCACGTAGCTTCATCGACATGTATTTGATCCTAAAGCATGAGAGACACAAACTGGTCAAATATTCAATAAAAGAAAACCATGCCTGAGAATATAAGGGCTACAAATACACTACTCAGAAGCTTTAGTACAAGAGGACAACATGCATATGTTCTTACCATCCAAAAGCAGCTTCCCCTTCTCTTCAAAGAAAGGAGGCTTAGCTGCCACTCCTGAGTCGTCATCCCCGCAGGGGCAAGCTCATGTACTGAGAAGGGAGAAAAGAGGAGAGATAAGAGGAAAACAAACCTACTAGAACATAAGACTTTACTTATAAAACAGAACTGTTAAAAATCTTCTCTCTCCCCAAATTGTTCCAAAATTGTTACTTAGGTTAAGAAACAAGAGGGGTTTGGCAGGCCTCTCAAGGTATGAAAATACCAAAACCCTATAAAACTGGCTGCCATAGGACACCAAGCAACACAACTGGAGCTCGGGAGGCCAAGCCGGGCACACTACAGCACGACGAGGCATCAATTTCTAGTCGCAAAATTTCGCTAACCAGCCAAATTATTGTGCTCAGCGAAAAACACGAAATTTCACGCATGATGGCCAATTTCATTAGTTAAATAAACTGTTAGCTAAATTCTGTGAGTAGCTTAAATCGTTTATTTTGCTAAGAGCGCGTCTAGCGAATTGGTAATGGTTCAGCGAAATCAATACTTTACCGAACTCAAAACATTTCGCCAAACTCAAGGAATTTTCAGAGTTTAGCGAAATTTTCAGGCTTAGCGAAATTTCGTGAGGTTTAGCCGAAAATCGTGTCCCCGCTTTCTGCCTCGCCTTCCACTGCAGATCGACTTTCTTCATTTTACTTTGTTTTCTTATTGATTCTTGGGTTATTATTATTGAGACTTGAATTCCAACCATGATTCATCCTTTGTATTGAGATTTGAACTCCAAGAGTGCATAAATACTCAGCAAACAACCAAAATAATTTAAATGGCACAAGTGCGACTACAGAAAAGACTAGAACACTTCAATTGGTATAATGACATGATTAATGCAAAGCACGCTAAAACCTATCTAATATAGGGAAGTTCAAAATTGCAACTTTAAATTAATCAATGTAAGAGACTATTTTGTTCATATAAGACCTTTGAACCTCACCAAAAGGTATTGCTATACAGCCTACGGTTGCAATATGTTTCTTTAGAAAACTTCTGCTTTCAAAGACCGCTCTCTGTCGGCTTAGTTTAACTGATATGGTGTAGTGGAGATTAAAACTGAAAATGGGAAACTTTAAAGTCAATGGCTAACGTTTGAAGCCATTCCTCAAGCACTTTGACCATGAGGAGAGTAATGAGGAATTGGTAGATCCACTCTACTGTGGATGCTACTTCAAACAGTAATCCCTATCCCATTCACAGAGTTGGCGTAACTTTGTTTTCTTTTCTTGTATTTCTTTCTCGTTCTTTATTTCGTCATATCAATTTCATTTAAAAAAAGAAAAAGAACGACCTAAAGGGTCCACTCAACGCCTCCGCTCACTCTCTTGCCAGCCCATCAGAGCTGTGGGCACTGTGAATGGGGACAATGCTTCCTTCAGAGCGGTGGCACACACCGGTTGGACCTAACTATGCGCATGTTGCATGTCAGGCGGCAATTTTCGACGTAGGCTCTTTGTATAGTACTTTGACTTGTGATGTCTCGAGCTCCATGACTTTTATACGATTCCATAATCCATTGCATTCACACAATAATCATGTAATAAAATCTTTAGTTCATATCAGGACTCATCACCCCAAATTTCGGTTTCTAATTCCTACACAAACCATGTGATTCTTCACTAACTCTCTTGTTTCGCTATTGCTTCCACCCAGCATTATTTTAGCATTCTATGTTAACTACATGCATCATATTCTCTGAGGAAACACCCACACAACCTGAAAATGATTTGAGTTATTATTTTGTTACATTTGTGAAACTATCTTTGACTTACCCCTTGCAACCCATTTTGAGCTCCTTGAGCTGCCAATTCAAACAACCCTAGAACCATGATCACAAGAAATACAAGGGACCTTATGGTAAGTGTGAAGGTGTCAAAAGAGGGAAGGGAGCACTAGCATAGCCCAGGAACATAGCTAGCTTCAGCGCATTATAGGAGAGAAATGAGTATCTGAACTGAATGAGGCACGGAAAGGATATATTTATATATTTAAGATTCACTGCTCCAAATTTACAAAATTTCAATAAAACAAAATTGGGAAAAGCAAGACAGAAATTCAATTCTCTCACCGTATCTACACCACTAATGAAAAGCATGTAATATTTGGCACCGGCAATTTATAATTTAATAAATCAATGCTGTGCATATTTTGGGCAACTAGGTCAAACCTTACGACAAGAGCTTTATTCTCACCCCCATCACCATACAAGACAACCCTAGCCCTTTATCCTCCTCACACAAGAATCAGCCAGAATGTTTGTTGGAGAGCTCTTCTCAAACCCTGGGATTTAGTTCATTGCACAGATGTGGTAAGCACTCAATTCTTAGAGCACGCTCAAAGGTACTATCGTACTTCCATGATTTGTTTTGGCATGGGCTGGTAGTATTTGTCTTTATGGATTAGGCTCTGGCTAATGGTATGGGAGAAAGCTTATCTCGATCTCAGACTGGGCCACCATGAATTTACTTATGAGACAGGCCATTGACACATTTTGCAGTCAAATTGGCCCTTGCTGTATTTACTATCTCGCCACATCTATGGCAAGATTCAAAGAACACCGAAAGGGCAAGGCCCCTGCCTCTTCTATGGAGCTTAACAGGAAGAAACCAAATCACAATCTCCCACCCATAAAGAAGCGGGCAAGGGAAAGAGTGCTGAGCGAGGATTCCTTTCCATTCGAGAGTATGAGCATCAGAGAGCCAAGATGACTAGGCTCAGTCACAAGCCAAAGAGTCTCCTCATTCTAATCCAGAAATAATTAAATCAGCTTATGAAGTTTTCAACAGCAGACATTCTTGTTCCACCCATCCCATCAGTATTATTATTCAATATTGTGCACTTGAGGTTGAGTTTGAAACTAAGTACAAGGGTATCTACCGACCTTGGTTCGGGAATTTTACACCAATTTGAGAGAAAATCAGCTCCAGAGATTACTCCTCACAGAGGACCAACAAGTATGGTAAACATTAAAGATCACCTCTTGATTAGATAGCTCACTCCATTACAAGATAATGGTCACGCCCACTGACCCACCCTTGGCCTCAGGCCATCACCCAGCCTGATGCCCACTGTTTGTTGACGCCAAGGTGCGCCCATCCTGTTAATGGCGAGAGGTTTTATATGCAAGGAATTCGCCCAGGAAGCTCCTGCCTCCCATCATGCGTTGATGAACAAAATTATCTAAGAGCATGATCGAATCAAAGGGTGGGGGCTGAGAAATTGCCGAGTAAGGAAGAAACTCGCTTTTATATGAGATTTAATCTTAGCCTAATGAATATGCCTCCACAGGCAGGCAAAATAGGATGATTTTCTGTAGTCTTCAATCCAAAATAGTGATATTCCATCTCAATCACAGTCACAAACTTGCAGCTTCGCAGATAGAGGAGTGGCAAAGAAAAAAAGATAAGAATTCTTCCTGTCGGGGCCCACATAAGCCACCAGAGGCCAAGAGTTTAGCCGCATCCACGATGACCTCAGCCCATATTCTCTCATGGCTATTCCTGGGCTTCTTCGCCTTCGCTCAGGGTCGTCTGAGCACATCCTCCCAAACAAATTGAGCACGGATCAAGAGGTGGTTTAAGTGCATATTAAGGAAGCAGAAATAGCTGGACCACAAGCTCTCTAGGCTCGAGAGTCACATTTATCGAGGAGAACTCAAGAATGAAGATGCTCCTCCCACTTGGAAAGTGGATTCCTATGAGTTTGACAACTGTGGTCGATGAGACGCATTCTCTTCTTCGATAGACGAGGGGAGGACATCGAAAGAAAATAGTAGAAGTATATTAGGTGGTGTTGGTAATTCTCCAGAGACCCCATCCACGTCAAGGCCACCCATTTTTTTTTCAGAAAGCAGCCCTATTTGTGTAGCCTGTGTTATACAAGTCTCAAAGACCTTTTTGGATTTCAAGCCAGGTTGGTTGTTCCTTTATGACTTTATGCACAGCAGTCATGGCAATGTTAAACTGTTGCCTCTATAATATCATTCATTTCGCTTAGTGCTTTCTTGGTGTTCTTCTTTCTCTAATTCCGTGGTCCCTTATAGAATATCTTGGTTTTGTAAATGCTTTTGTTATTATGTTCATCGTTTGAAACTGTGGTTCTAACTGGAGCCCTGCACTGGTACTACACCATGTCAGTTGAAGTACTATGTTTAATTTTCGGTCCTTGAGAAAATCAGTTTAATCATAATTTCAAGAGTGTATGTTATTGGAAACGAAAAATTATATGTGGTTATTAGTTCAAATCTTACTAGGAATAGCAAGATGCAGGTTGGGGGTGGGAAAGACGCCACAGTGAGCAACAATTATATTTGATTAGGCAATTTTCTGTGTCATATTTTTGTTTCACATTTGTATAAGAATAAAAATCTTTGATCTTCTTCGTGTCGACCGCCTTTCGTGCTCATGCACAACCCGCTACAAGGGTTCTCATTCCAGAGAGCTAATACGGATCAATGAGGATATATAGCCATTTATGGTGAAGTTGGGAAGTGCAATGATGTCGCCAACAAGGAGCAGGGTAATCGTACTCTTACTTACCGTACCGTACCCTAAAGGTGAAATAAACAAGGGCCAAGTTTGCATCAAAGATCACTTTCACCTGTGACCATGACCCCAAGCAAAAGTCAGCTGTATGGAATTCCAGATCACACCACTGGGTACCAAGACTGATGATGTAATATTTTAGTATGAATTGCTTAGAATCTGGACCAATGTATATACATTCATCCTTCAACTAAATCAATTTAGATTACAATGGGAAAAGGGTAAGAGTTAAAGCCAAAGGTTTATGAGATATAAATTTTTGGATTCATAAATTTGGTTTAATAAAAGAGTGTTTTTCCCATAAATGGGGGCCTTATATTAGTGTCGAAGACTCAACTTTCACAGACCGATTTCACTCTCATGCACCCTTCCGCATAGATTAATCCATTTCTCAAGATTTTGTGTTTTGATTCTGATCTTTGCACCAGCGTGATTTCTCAAGCTCTCTTTATGAATAGTTTCATTAAATATGATTCGCTTTATGTGACTTCAAATGGCTCAAACCTATGATGGGCCCTAACGGCAGAAACCCCACTTTGATCAAGGTAATAACCCTGTTAATCCTTTATATCTCAACGGATTGTATGATGTTAAGCACTTGCAGAAAATCTATAAACCTTAGCTGATGACAACGCAGAACGAGATCCTCAGACATTGTCAGCTTGATTACAAATGCAAGCTGGGAAGAGTCCGGGAAAATTGCTTGAACAAGGCTTAAAATCACCGATCGCTTTCAATTAAAGAGCTTTAATGTAAAATCTTCCATCAAGACCATTCATCAATGGTTACTAGATGAGATCAAGATAAGATAAATTACTATCAATAGTGAGTGGAAACTCAAGAACCTATCAATTGTCTTTATGTTTTAAAATAAATAATTATCGCATTAAACTGAATTAACCAACCTATACTTATTCTTAAACATACATTCTGGAGAACAACCTTAAGGATCAATCAGAATACCACCTCGTGGAGATAACCTGATCACTACAAGAGCATAACGTCACTAATCTTGAATCTCTACTTCTGGGAATAATTTCGCATACGAATAGACGTAAGTAAATTTTTATCGCTAGACATGAAACTAGGTCGGATAAAGAATATTGACAATAGCAGGAAGCCTGGCGTGTCAGAACATCAACAGCCACAACAGCAGCCAAGATCACGATAACAGCCTGTCAGCGACAAATTTTCCGGGTCGCTGAGTAGAAATGCAAATAAAAGACAAGGCAAACACAACCTAAACACGCATGTTGTCACGACATAGAAACTAATCACAGAGCACCAACTGAATAGTCAAAGATTGAAATCAGGTTTGTTTGAACTGCACGATAAGAAAACGCGGAAGTGGAAATAAAAATTTAATCACGAACCCATATGATCTGCAAGAGGTTTGATGACACTAAACAAGGAATCAAGGAAACTGCATCTTACTTTCTTTTAGAGCCCAAATCCTTTTCGACTAGTGAAGATTTGGTTTCTGACTGCCACACACATTGAAACACAAATGTAACTCTTCTCGAAACGATCCAACAAAGAACGGTTCAAGACGATGCACTACAAAACGCCTCTAAAGGTATCCAACGGCTAATGGATGGGATGACAAAAGGCACCTTATGATAGGTCTTTGTCCCACAAAACCAAAGACACCTTAGTCTTCCAAAATCCAAAAGAATTTCTCTAAAAAAGTCTTACTAAGAACCACCTACTTTAGACGATAAACCCCATATTTATATCAAGCCTTCCCAACTCCTTGCTATAAAATGACTTAAACTTAAATCTATTACCACAATGGCCTAGTCAGCTTGGGCTTGCCAATCACACAAAGAGAGAGCTTTATAACACATCCTGCATTATAGCTCATTCTGTGTGACCTCTATAGGTTCACTCAGTTTGCAAGGCTCCAAATCATATTCAACCCATAAGTTATACTAATGGTCTCTGTGCAAGACACAGTAACTACCCAAATCAAGTGAATTGATGACTAAAAACTTACCTAGTATGATATTATCCTGTCATACTTGATGTCTTTGATTACAATAAAGCATGATGAAGTCATCTTATACAACTTTAATCACTTCGATTCCTCACAGATTCATTAAACAAATGACATTGATAACTCCTATCAATCTCATTTTGATAACAAACCATGTATTTCCTTTCTTAGTCTCACTCATCAAGAGGCCATTGACGCCCTCTCACCAAGAGCTGACAAATTCCTTCACCATCACTCACATTCCTCCACATGATTTCACTGGGAGTGCCTAACCATAGCCTCTATTACCATCCTATTAAAGAAGTCAGCTGAGCTACGTCAAGACATCGAAGTTCTCATGTAGGAATCCATGGTGAACAGTCGGTTGACTCAAAGCCACTACTACTTGATTGGGCACATTGAGTCTGCTATCGCTGGTGCTCATGACTTTTGTACCAATCAGCGTAACAACCAATTATAATATCTAAGGTCCTTGCTATTCATTGACTACTTCAGGCCAATTTAGGTTTTTGATAATCATCAAAGCAAATTATTAAGCTCAATTCAAACACAAAGAACCCGAAATAACTCATCGCTGCATCGGATCTATATGAGTTAGAGTGTTAAAAATGGAGCACTGCAGACTTGGTATGGCAAAATTTCTTCAAACACGAAAGTCTTCCGTCGCACTATCCTGTCCTACCACTGTTTCCACTTCCTGCTACTTTAATTTTTTTACCTTTTATCACTTAGTCAATCCATTCATCCCTTCTGCTAATGAAGTATAGTTCATATTCTAAAATTTTTTTGTCTGGAAGATATAAGCCATTTGTATTAATACTGCAAGGAGCAGACTTTGTTTAGTGAATAAATCTTTGCCGCCACACCCACTCTCCCACTCGGCTTTTATTTTCTCCACTTTTTCTTTTCATTTTCTAAATGAAACACTCCTTGGAGGATGACAACCTGGCGGGATGGTTGGCCAAAACCCTCTCATCCTCGGAAGAGGAGGGCCACGCTTCTGAAAATGATATAAATTCTGGTTCCTCTCCATTTTAACTGAAGCATTTATTGCATTTATGTTTCTATCTTTCAATCTAGGTTTCAACTCTTCAGATGCCTTGATCAATATTAGCATTTGGTGATCTTTTCTGGTTCAAAGGGACGCTATTGCCAGATTCCGAGATCTGCTCAGCTTGTCTTCATGAGCTCACTGTGAGGCAGACCCGCACAATGCCTCAATCATTCCATACTCATGCCCAATGTAAACGCTTGTCTCAAAAAGAAAAATTGTTAGGGTCTCAGACTTTAAAACTAAATTAAGATCCGCTCGGGGAAATGACTATAGGTCATCCTCCCCTAAACTTCAAGAGTAAGACCCAGAACCCTCCTACACCCTTGGGGATCTCAACCTCCAGTAGCCCGATGCTCTCAAGGAGTTCTTTTTCTTATTTTTCTTCTTCATTTTATTTTCAATCAAAGAAAACCAATACACATCAGCCTTATCACAAACCAAAAACTAAAACCAAATCCACCTGGCCTACTAGGAAATCATTTGTGCAAAGAAACCCATCCCCGAGTCTCTGACCCTGAGATTAATTATGCACTGGCAGAGCTTAGGGTTATACACCGCAGAGAAAGGCTTCAGGCCTATAACCTTGATCCTGAGTCGCCTAGCCATACGCTCACAGATCATCATCGCAATGAGAATCACCATTTATTACAACCATGCAGGCTTCTCAGCGGGTTAGTTCAATAAACATAACTTAATAAGCGTATTTATGTTCTGGGCAACATCTGTTCATAATTTTCAAAAAGAAAACGTGGTTTTTCTCAAACATTAATCTTACTCATTATTAATCTTACAATAATGATCGACTATGGACCGCTTGGTTATCATGTTCCATACCTTTGTTGCCTACCACGTCACACACTGGCATTACAAAGCGAGCCAACTATTCAAGGATATGATTTTATCAAGTTAAATGACAATTAAATAACAAGATAAAATGATAAATGCCTCTATGTATATAAACATATAATGATAATAAGATAACATGTAGTTAGAGCATTGAATTAACAATCTCCCACTCGCTCTAGTTCAATCAGCATAACCGAATGCCTATCGATCTAGTATGACTATCATGCTTGAATGTGGAAGAGGTTTAGTCAAAGGATCATCAACACTGTCATCGGCATGAACCTCTACACATCTCATCATCTCCTCTCAATGATCTCACGAATGATGGAAAATATCCAGTATGTGCTTGACTAAGCCATGTGATCTCGAGATCCTTGACTTGAGCAACAGCCTCCATTATTAAGTCATAATAAATCAAGTCTGACTATGACTGAGTAATGGGTATGTACTCAGCCTCCGTGAGTAGAATTTGATTCACTGTCTTTGTTTGGAATCCTTCAGTAATTACAAAGACTCAGATCCAAAAAACATAAAACTGGGGATGGCACATCTAAAGTCATCTATGAGACTGAAAACCAAAGATCATTTATAACAACTTATAACTAGCTCACTTCTGTCCACCACATAAAATCAAAAAGATACCCTTGGTTCTTCTCACTTACGATTATTCGACCGCCATCCAAAGGACATTCACTGATCTTATTGAATCTACGATGAAGTTAAGGTGAAGAGACATCAGTCGGTGTAAAGCATGGCATGGTTACGGCAGAACCAACATCCGGCGATATGGGATTTTATCCATGCGTCCTTTCTCAACCTTCGTAAGGACATCTAGACTTTACTAAGCCACGCCATGAGCATTACTGGAAAGAAACCTCGGAATCCTCATAAACCTCTTTAATATTTTTCTATGTACTACTTTAATTCAAAAAATGAGCAACCTGAGACTATCTCATAAATGCTCGCCTAGGATGAGGCTACTTCGCCAAGTCTTTCACGGAAAAATTTCCCAATCCAAGAGTGATCATATCAGCATGCAGATGCCTCAATGAGTAAAGATGTCGCCCATACAACATCACTTGGTAGTGTAAAGACAAAGGCACTTACTAACTTCTGTATACACAAGGCCTGGCCTCTGGTTTTTCATAAAGCCAAACTCTTTTAACAACCATCAAAATGAAGAACCAGCCAGAAGTCTTATTTAATCCATAAATGGATATTTTAAAGCCACACAACTTATTAGGGATACTTAGGATCGATTAAACCTCAGTTGGTGTCATGTACACATCCTCGAAAGTAAGTGTCCATTAAGAAACGCTGTTTTCGACATCCATTTTCCAAATCTCAAATCATAGTAATGCGAAATAATATAAAAGAAGAATCCTAATAGACTTAAGATAATGATGTAAAAAGGTCCTTCATCATAGTCACTACTATAAGTTTGTTTTGAAACCTTTGCAACAAGTCGTAGACCTGAATAGTCGTATCATGCTCTTGGATCTATGAAACCATTTACAACCACGACCTTAGCACCCTTGTGACTCAACCAAATTCCAAAACTCGGCGCCATCGCATTACGACTGCGATCCGACTCTCCTATGGTTTGAAGCGACATTTCAGAATCCGCACCGCCTCATGATAGGTTGTGGGTCTATCTTGGATCCACAAGCTCTGAAGTGGTTTTGTCGCAAGCATGAGAAACGATATCTCTCGGGCCTATGATGAACTAATTGACCTTCAGTTTTGTGCATAAGATGTCGATCTAAACAATCGTTGTGAGTTCAGTAGAATTTACTAAGGTCTTGGTGGCAACTTGTGGTTCTTGAACTTTTGAAGATATATGTCTACTCCCATCAGACTCTTTTTGAAAATGAACTCTTTCCAAAAGACTCCATTATTTATAACAAACACTTTGTCTCACATGATGCAAAAGAGCAATCTTGGTTTCCCTTGGATACCCCATAAATAAGACCATAAGATTGGACAGCTTATCAAAAGGCCTGACGCGCAAAGAGTAAGCTTTTGTTAAACCCTAAATTCCAGAAAAGACAAACCAAGACGCTCATGTCCAACTCATATGGTGTTTTCTCATCGCTTCGGCGGAACTCATTCAACAAGAACGAACACCCTAATGCGCATCCCCATACGACATCGGAAGATCCGTCTTGACTCATCGATAAAACCATATCTAATAGTTCGATTCTCCTTTCAACATGACTGAGCACCATCGTGGTGTTCTGTGGAGGAGTTGTGACCATCCCACAATCTCAAGATGATCATCAAAATTTTGGCTTAAATATTCACCACCTCGAGACCAGATCAAAGTGTTCTTGGATATCCTTCAAGTCGACTCGGCACTTCATTCCTGGTTTAATTTGAACTTTCAAATGATTCAGAATTATACCAATAAGTAGACATGCAACCATATTTCCAGCCTTCAAAGTCATCGTGGTAAAGTAATGAAGTAATCGATAACTCCTCAGCACTGAGCTTATTGTCCACAAAAACATCCGCATGTGCATAAGGTCCTCATAATAGTTTAGCCCTCTCTTTTACCAGGTTCAGCAAAAGAAGCTCGTCATTTTCGCTATTAAACAAGATACATACTCAAAATGACTGCCAAATGAATGTATTAGCTCATCTCCGGATGGAGCTCTCTCAGATAAGTGCTTCATTGACATGGCTCAACTACAATGCTGTGTGTAGGTTGGATCTCAAGCCGGGCTGACTTGAAACCTTGATATCGATGTTACAGATGAGCCTGGGTTATCTCCAAGTTAAATGGAGACCATTAGATAATGAGCATCCCACAAAAAACAACCACATGATAGATGAGAAATATTATTCTACACAGTTAAATCCGATCATGTCTAAACAAGAAACCAATGTTTCACTCACAGCAAAAGCACACAACAACAATCTCAATCGGGAAACAAGTCCACTAGCAAGTAAAACTAATAGTCTCAGTGAATTGACGTGGCAGTGTTCCTTGTCTACCCCACTCGCAGGTCCACTTTTAGCCACTGATTCACTGTTTTGAGGTCTCAGATTATGCAATGATCCACATCCAGCATTACACCAAATGGGCGTAGACATTGATTCTATAAATATAAACACCAAGTGGTATCTCTCACACTCTGAGTTCTTCAGACTTCCAAGTGGTTCTCAGTAATTCCTCTCTCCAGTTGACTTGTCATTATGTACAGCAAGCCTCCTTAGGCGCTTGGCTTCTGGCCCAGGCTGACCTGGCCTTCGCCTTTCTGCCGATGGCTCTTTCCTCTCCTTTCTTTTCTATGCTTCTCTTCCTTCCGAACCATAGTTAATTCTGATTTTGTCTTTTTGAATGTCCCAAACATTCTTTAACATTCCATAACTCAAGAATAGATTTCTCCACAGCACATGTAGTTCATAACAATTGATCAGCAGACTGGGCCAGAACCTAGAACATTACATTAAACTCATGACAAATAGAGCGCCATTGAGTCAGTCGAATAAGACCTCACATCTAGCACATAAATTCTACCAAGTGCCAGAGTCATCCATAAATCACCTGGTGGTTGTAAACCCTTGACGTGTTAAGAAATTCCTTTGAGATACACACCCATCATCATATCAACAAGTCTTAATTTCTAAATTAAGCTTAAAGCTCAAAGTCCATATTGCAAGGATAAGACACAAGTTATATCCATGAGGTCATCCAATGTTACTATAAGCATCCCTTTCTACTGGGCATTGTTAAAGAAGAGGTCTCAATAGGATCACATCAAGAACACATCTTTCCTCTTAAGTTAATAGATAACTCTAAATTTCGAGACCTAATCTAAAAAGTTTGGTCCTATTAAGTTTCTTCTTCCTCAAGACAGACCAGATAACAACGATGTGTTATTTGATGCCATTTGTTATATACAAAATATGCAGTTTTTAATAAATGGAGGTCTTAATATCTTACCAAATTAATAACTTCTTTAATTAACACGTAAACAATCTTATAGTTTCTTAGTGTGGGTAAACCATGTTGATCTTAAATTATTAGTTTAAAAATATACTAATAAACTTTGCCAACTAGGAAACTCTTTTCTTTTATGTCTTAGTCAAAAAACCAAGTAGCAGATACTTCAGTTAAGTCAACTATGAGCCCAATCTTATGTATATCACCACATCCACTGTGTCTCCCTAAGATGGCGCCTATATACCTCGTCGCAAGAAAACTATTATTAAGACGACTAAGTACGACAAGCGTTAAATTGAGGAAGGTATTTTCTGACTTAATATTTATGACCAAATCTATCAAGTTGTTAGCAAACTTTAAACATATACATGCATCACATACAAACATACTAATAAGCATAAATGTAACAAAGATAAAATGGTATTCATTTCTAAGGTGATTCCATAAGTCATCATGGAGATGCGCGGTCACCACCAATAATTAGCTAGGCTGTTCTTGTGAACGTAAACGGTTTCCTATTCTTTCAGTTTTCTTCTATTATAAGCAAATTGAACATAAACACATTACACATAACAAATTATGAATATGGTCTTTCAATTGCAAAATAAGAATCATAAAACAAATTTTTAAGCAAAGAGTGTGAGTAATGCCTGAAATCCCTCCATCAATCACACTAATAATCACGTGGTCATTCTACTAAATGCTACTACCTAATCTAACACCATCATACTGAATAACTCACTGACACAATCTGCCCAATCTACCAACAAGATTAATGTGTAATAGTCCTACTGATTAAGAATAATTTGTAACTGTCCCATTCCATTTCAGAAGATTCAACATTAATGTGTACGTCCTACCGATTAAGAATAATCTGTATGTTCATTTAATGTCATCAATGTAACAAATTTAACATTAATAATAAGAATATAATCCATACTTAATATGTGTAAATTCTATTGATTAATGGCATTTCAGAATAGTATAATAACATGCAACAAATTCTACGACTTAAGGATAGAATCATATTTAGCCTGTGAATTGATGAGCAATATCAGAACATAACTGGGCACCTGACTGATCACTGTCACCTAATACTTATTAGATTTTTTCTTAAACCGACCACATTTCAATTCTACATATGATGTTACGATTTCATACTAAAAACATATTCGATTATAATGATTACAAACCATGAACGAAGTGGATCATGGCATATCATATTAAGACAAAACAAATACACCAAAACAGATCACCGTTGTATCAGATATAAAAACTCGCCTAATTAAACAACAGAAATTGATACTATCGTTGAATCTAGCTATAAGAAACACAAGGAATAAAAATTTAACGTTGAACCGATCGTATCCAAGCGGTTCAAGAAACCAACAATAACTGGTTAATCCAAATCTACTCCTCTTGTAATCTTAAACTCTTTTCGACTAGGCAGACGGCTTGATCACACACTAAGTTGGCCAAAACAAAACCCCTTCCCTGAAACGATCTAGCAAAGAATGAAACAAGACGATGTGGTACAATGGGCAAAGAAACACTCTAAAGGTGCACCACTCTGAACTGCTAATGGATGAGATGACGTACATAACCCACATAGTGTCTTATCCTACAAACCAAAGACTGTGAAGGTCTTCAAAACTCTAAAAATAATTTCAAAAAACACCTACTTAGATGATAAACCCCATATATCAACTTCAAACTTTTATTAAAAACGACTAAAACCAAATCATTTCAACTATTGAATGCCAATGGGGCTTGGTTTAACTGGCTAAAGATGTTTTCTGAAGATCCCATTATAGTTTATTCTATGTGACTTATAATTACTCAATGTTTGGAAGTGGGCCCAAATCATACCCTAGTCTACTGGTTATAATTATTCTAGTAAGATTAATATAACCACCCAAATCGCGAATTGATGACCAAAACCTACCATAGAAAGAGACATTAGTCCTTTGTCAATGATGTCTGACACACAAGATGATGGTCTTATATTAACTTAATCTATTTCATTCTAAGAGATTCATTAAACAAATAATATTGATAACTCCTATCAATCTCATTCGAAAATGATTATGCATTTCGGCCTCACTTTAACATCAAGATGGGCCACAGGATATCTCACTAATTAAGAGCAGACAACCCCTTCACTATCACCCATTCCTCCATGACGACTCCAGATCCCAACGATAGCCTATAACCATCCTGTTAAAGACGCTTACTGAAGCCACAAGACACATGAGTCTCTCATGTGAATCCATAGAATTCAGTTTAATGATTCTAAATACTACTATCACCACAATGAGAATTATTATTTATAATCCACAGCTACTTCTCTATACGGTCAGGGCCTGACAACATGCCAGCCAACTATTCAAGGATTCGTTTATCAAGTTAAACCACAATTTAATAATAAGATAAATAATAAATGCCTTCATGATATAAACATATAATGACAATGATATTACAGAAGCAGATACGTCACCAATAAAAGGTTACATACATGATTAACAAGGTTGTGGATTACGCCAATTTGAGAATGTAATAAATATTGTCGCTATTAAAGGAAATTATGTTGGGATGTAGTTAATATGCTGAAAGTTATATAAAGAGTGTCAGAAAATACGCTGTCACAACCTGAAAAAGAAGGAGCACAAGATCTTCAAGTCTGATAGACGATCAGATACCAGAATAAAGATATTAAAACTCCAGTCGCAAAGACTAACTTCTTTTAGAAGTTAGATAGAGAAGGCAACTGAGCGGCATTTCTTAGGATCCCTCACAGCCCACCTTGCAGGGGCTTATAACTAGAAACGACCGTGAGCTGCAGCAAAATCAAATACATCGATGAATCTATAATTGTGTGTTTCAGACCCTTTGCATCATGATTTTTCTTTTTTATTTTTCTTATTTTTCCTTTCTTCATAGATTAGATTTGTTAGACCGCCATTGAGCATTGATCAAAGACAGTCTGTTCAAAGCGAAGTTTAATGAATCTTAAATCTTATCATGACATCGTTTTCAATTCAATTAACTCGCACAAAGATGAAACCCATTTCTCAACTGACGCGCTTATGCGAAATTCTTCCTAACGCATTTCAAAGGCATAACGTAATCTAGTTCTATTTATCACAAACTCGCTCAGAAGATCTGATGTTACAGGTCTTTTCGCACAAATGAAGAAAATTCCTGAGTTGAGGGGTTTAAATTATATTTTGATGGTATGTTGTGAAATTAATTGTTCCTAATCTTAGAAAGCAACACCCATGAAAGGACTATCATCTCGTCGATTTCCGTGGAGGTCCTCCAGCAGACATGCATTTACTTTATATCTCTGAGGAGCATAGACCAATTACTTGGGGGCATGCTAGACTAATATTGAAGAATGAATATTTCTCAAAGGTTACTAGATCAATCCTCACCATCATGGTTTAAGAAGGCATTATGATATATCAATTTAATTAATTTAGATCTCCTTCGTTCAAGGAATGATCTTGATTCATGTTAGCCGAGATCTAATTTGCGCTACGAGGGCAATCCCAATCAACAAAATTTATATCCCAAGTTCCTCCCCACCGTCAAGAGTAAAAACCAAGTAGTGAAGGCTTTAGGCTCCAATCACAGTGACAGATTTTCTAGATAAATGATTTAAGTGAAGCTAAATGGTGAATGGACTGGATTAGATAAAAACAGTGGGATCGCTGTTCAAAGTAACAAATAAGAAAAAATGCAAACAGAACCCTGAAGTTTCGATCACCTAAGCTTAGGCTCATGCACCAATATGTCTCTGCCACGATTGGGAGCATGACATATAGTCATTTCCAACTGATCTTCATTTAGCTTTAAATCAGACCTATGATTTTCCCTTGAAACATAGATTAATTGGGCAAAATATCTAATAAAGGAGAATATTCAAAACCTACCTCAGAATTAATAGAAAACAACTAATCGATAACAGATCTAGTGATAAGCATCCATTGTAAATCCAAAAGCCTTGCTAAA
This sequence comes from Tetrastigma voinierianum, assembly GCA_016808115.1. Lineage (NCBI taxonomy): Eukaryota > Viridiplantae > Streptophyta > Magnoliopsida > Vitales > Vitaceae > Tetrastigma > Tetrastigma voinierianum. The sequence goes on along the minus strand of JAEQBH010006717.1, from coordinate 82,737 downwards.
TCACATGTTAAGGAGGTGTGCCTAGAAGATTTTAAACTCATAAAAAAGAGAAATAGAAACATAACACCAAATGCCATGCTAAAAACAGAGGACCGCGCTACCTCAAATCCTAGCTGTGAATTCTCCTTCAAGGAGAAGATCACAAACATCCTTCAGCTGTTTATCCTATATGCCTGGCAAATGAGAAAACAGAGTTATGCGTGAAGAAATGAAGCAGAGAAGAAGTAGAAACGAGAGCTGGAAAGCTTCTCCAAAATATATATGTTGATTGATGTTTATAAACCTGACTGAAGCTATATATAGTGTGCAGAGCAAGGAATTGCAAACAAACCAAAACAAAGGCCATTACAAGGCAGCAAAGAGAAAACCAAAACTGAGCTCAGCTTTAACACAAAACAAAGCAGAAATTTCACATACAATGATTTTTCGTAGTCATACGTGGAATAACTGTGTGTAAGGCGCAGTAAGAGAAATGCATGCACATGCAAAAGTAATTTTTATATGATAGTGAAATTAAAATGAGCGTAATTTAAATTAGTTAGCATTGTTCTTCCTCGGTTACTGCTCCATTGCTCCCCGCTTCATTCTTCTTCATTTTCATCTCTTTCCCTGTCTATGATCTATGAGATGTTGAGTTTGACCCACCTTCATATTTGGACTAATTCAACAATGTTGCATGATTAGCCTCAAACCTATAATTTCACAATACAAATGCGACTGTGAATAGTAGGGACTCCAGAATGTATAAATCGGTTAATTTGAATGATTATGATACAAAAGGCCTCCACAAAACCACAAATAGGGTTCAAAACAACACCTTTAAATAGCTACACTTCTGATCCTACACATTGCTAGTCTCTTAGCAATGAAAGAAAGCAGCAGTAAGAGTTATAACGAGAATAAAACAATATTGTTTCACAAAATTATATTTCAAAAGGTTAGAATGAGTAATGCCTAACCCTAAGTAAAAATCAACAAAAGCCTTTGTCTAACATCACTAGATAATGAATGCCATACAAATTGAGGTTAAAAGAGCCTTTCTTCGGTGAATCAACCGTAAACTTCACTGTAATCGGAAGTGTTTGTTTGATCAGCCTCAACGATAAATCACAACTAATTTCTCCCCCAAACCCAGTCATCACCACTAATTCAGCATGTTAACTTAATCGTTAAACAGATCGTGGACCCACCCTATTCCAAATTTTTTTGCGCTAGAGGCAACAGGTGAACCCACCCACCACAAAGTCCAGCACATACAGGTAATCTGGGTCACATCAATGAGACTCAACCATCTATGCCAGGAGCACCAATGGTAAGGACCTTTCAACGACAACCCTTTCCGGCTCACCTTTACTTCAATGACTGAGACTGAGCACCCAACTTACTAACTCCACCGATTCACCCAAATAGTGAAAACTGCCGGTGGCCCAAACCGGGCCGGCCAGGTGGCACTGTGCTTTAAAGGTTCAAACAGGCTATGAACTCAGGGATCGTTTCGTTTTCAAGGCAAAGGCCGCACTTTTATTCTTTCTTTCTTCTTTTTCTGACCATTTTTATTTTGAAAGACACGATTATTCTCTATTCATGTAGTCCTAACCTAGTTAATCTGTAAGCCAACAAAACTAGTAGTTATTTAAAAGGTTTGATATAGTGCCAGTTTTTAAGAACCCCATGTGCACCGTGATATTAGCTGCCAAGAGTAAGGTTGAGTGGTGCAAAAGAATTCAACGAATCATCCATCGCAACAGGTGCTGAACCAATCTAACATCAATAGAACTGGTCAAAAGTTTCAATTTTTCAAACGGCTGGCTAGGCAAACATAAAAAATTTGGTGGCAAATGGGTCCAAATTAAAAGTGTCGATAGTATAACAAATTTTTATAGAAAGGGAACCCAGCAAGCCTGGACATCACAAAATGGGCTTACTAAAATAAGAGCAAAATGATAAATATTAAAAGCCACTTTCTTTCGCTTAACTCTCCCCAACCCAAACATCTCGTTGTCCCGAAACGGGCTCGGATTGGAGTTAGGAAAGGAAGTGTTACCTCCCTTGATGAGATGTGATTGTTGTTGGATATTATACTTCACAAGCTCTACTCCACACCTATTCAATCTCTTCAGTCAAACAAAAACAAGCAAGAGAAGAAAAAAAGAGAGGAAAAAAAGTGACTATTGGAGAATTTTTAAAATTACACCTTCATATTAATTTCAAAAATGTTCTTATAGATATATTTGACTTACACTCATCTAAGCTTTCCAACGGTACCAAAAACGCCTAAAATGGAGTTCGGATGAAAAAGTTATGAGCGAAACAAAATTGGAGGCAAAACGATAGGGTCATAACGAAAATTATCACGCTTATAGCGAAATTCCCGCTATGGTAGTTAGGGTTCTGGATATAAACGGTGCTTATGTTTATGGTAATTTTTCGCTTATGTCTAATAGCGAAATTTTTTATTTTTATTTATTTTTTATTTTTTTTAAAATTAAAATAAAATTATTAATAAATAATAATAATAATAATAATAAAAATAAAAATAAAAAAATTTAGAGACAATTTATTATTATTACATATATTTTTAAATATAAAAATAAAATAAAAACAAACGCTTCTTTTTTTTATATAAAAATAAAATAAAAAATAACAAAAAAATTTTTTAAATAAAAATAAAATAGAATAATAAAAACAAAATATTTTTTTATTTCTAATTAAGTATCGTTTTGTATGTTTATAGATAATTTTGCTACATAGCGTAAATTCTCGCTATATAGTTTAAATTCTCACATGATAGCCAAATTGCACCACGTATTTCATAGTGGTCTAAAATTTTCGCTATGGTTGCAAATCTCGTCTCCTCTGCTATCGCTTGCATTTTCTTCAATCCAAATGTAATTTCTCACTTAAACTCCGCAAAATTAATACAAGAAAAATTAAGAAAATTGCGTAAAAGTGAAACAAGCTAGAAACTAAGATTAACTTAAAAATTAGACAAAATCTAAGAAGATAAATTAAAGAAATCAAAATAAAATACGATAAATGAAATAAAACAAGAAAAATTAAACAGTATGGGGAGACTCCAGATCCATAAACCATCTTTAGCCTTGGAGGTCGTGAACCATGATGAAACGCCAAGGTCTCGGTGCCAACCGAATCCATGCCCGAATCCATCCATCATGCCATGGTATGTGCGCTGCACTTTGATAGTGGCAGTCCAATAAAGGTCACTAACTCTCACATCGCAGCGCTGTGCAGACGACGGATCACCCAGAGTTATGTGCCAGGTGCAATGATATGTTGCAGGTATAAGGTGGTATGCAATGGTTCAAGATAGAGGCACTGCAAGTAGTAGGTGGCCCGGGGCATCATGCAGGGGTGCTCAATGATCAGAAAAAGTAGTCAGATAGTGACCGAAAGCCGTAGGCGGTAGGGTAAATTGTAATCTGTGTTCTTCCACTTCTTCCTACCAATGTGGGATTGCTTTCCTCTTCCTCCCATAAAGAAAACAGTAAACAATGCCCGAGGATTCAGTGGTTCTCTACTTCGTTTTTGTAGAAGCCGCCAGAGATGCGCTGACTCCACCACAGTGTCACCAGCACACTTCCTCTAGTTTTCCTGATGATCAAGTCGGGCAAGCTTTTAATGAAATATCGGTGTCAAACTGCTTAATCCACTTCACTGAAACCTATCTAATTTTTGTTCAGGGCTCCTCTATGCATGGATTTTGACCAATTGGGCACACTTTTTGTTCTTCCATAAATATCACCCACCACTTGCAAGGCTTAGAATTGCCGCTCAACCGGGAGATTGCTCATGGTGGTCGAGGCTGAGACAAAGAGGCATACTCATGATGGGAGTATATACAAGTCAGACAATAATTTAGAGGGTGTGGCTTGTCTATTGGTCTCTATTCCTCATAGACTTACATGGGTTCGATTCTTTCTCATGTTGTTAAGCATCGCTATGGAAGGTTCCTAATCCTCACGACATGTGTATGTTTGAGGGGTTTTCCTGAATTGAATACCTCACCGTATTGCTTTCCCTCTTCCATTTGGTTAGTATTCATTCACCGAAACATGCATTCAAAGAAAAACAAAGAATATGTTTCACACAAAAATTAATCCAAAAGACTGTTTTTTTTTTTTTTTATGAAACAAAACAAAACCTAAGAGTAGAAACAATAAAAAGGAAAATTTCACCAAAATCCAGATGAAGATCACAATCGTGATAATGTTGGGGTCAGACTCTAGGCACCATCCCTATGAACTGACGCCTATTTGATTCGCGTCAGATGATCCCAATCAACAAAATTTATATCCTGTTCTCCTACCACGTAGTAAACTACCGGCAAGATAGCGGTCTAGGGTCGAACATGGGATGGGGTTTTCTTCAAAGATAAATGATTTAAGTGAAGTAAAAATGGTGAATTTGATTTGGGATTTTGGCTGTATGATAAAAAACAAGATTTAGTTGTTTCATGTGCTAAAAATAAAATAAGAAAAAATGGGAATAGAACCCTTGAAGCGTAGGAATCACTGTTTAGGGGTTTAAGGCAACTAACATGTCTTTAATCTTTTCCCATCAGACATGACACATTCAGCCTCTAACCTGATCTTCACTAGCTTTAAAACTTGGGACTTATGATTTTCCTTTTGAAACATAGCATTTAATCTGGGCAAAATATTCCCAACAAGATATCATATCTCAAAACCTACCCCAAAGAATCAATAGGAAACAAACTAACCTGATAACAGGGATCTAGTGATAAGCATCCATCAGAACTAAAAAGTCATAAACATATCATAAGAGTGGTGTGTCAGAAGATTTTGCAACTTAAGGTGAGAAATATAACATAAATACCCATAAATGCGTATGCTAAAAACAGAGACCGTTTACACCTCAAATCCTAGTCACAGCCCCCTCCTCTCAAGGAGGAAGATCTAAGTTAAGCATCTCCGAGTTGTCATCCTCGAGGAGGTTTGTAGCGAGAAAAATGGAAAAAGAGAGGAAGAAATGAAGGCAGAAGAAGCAGGAAACTAGGAGAGCCAAAGCTCAAAATTATTATAGATGTTGATTGATAATATAAACCTGACCCCAAATTTTTATAGGTGTGGGTAGCAAGGGAAATTACAAAAAAACAAACCAAAACAAAGGGCCATTGGGCGGTAGAAATGAGAAAACTAAATGAGCTGCTTGAACACAAAATAGAAGCAATTTCACATAGCACAGTGATTTTCGCGCATCATAGCGAAATTAAGGCGATAGCGAAAATCGCAACAGAGTGAATTTTGCAATCGTTTCAAGACTGCCTCCCCAAGTATCAGTCAATATTTCTCCTCGCTTCTATTTTTTTTTCATTTTTTCATCTTTTCCTTTGTATCTGATCGTTGATGCTGGAGTTTGACCGTAATTTTCCATGTTTGGATCGATCAACAATGTTGGCATGATTAGCTCGCAAAACTAAAACTCTTTGCCACAAAACAAGTATCGTATTAAGAGGGACCTTATTGTAAATCAGTTAATAGAATGATTAGTATACAAAAGCACCTAAACCTATAGTTGTTAAATAGGGGTTCTAAAATAGCACTTTGGGGTACTACAATCAAGATCTAATCAAGGAAAGGAAAACTCTTTCAGATCTTAAGGATGAACATTCATTTTTAGGAAAATATAAATAATTAATTTCGTCTGGGAAGAAAGAAAATCGGAATCACAAGAAATTGGTACAAAGATTGAAAAGAAAATACACTTAAATCTTATAGAGAAATTTAAATTATAAGTACTGATTTAGAACTGTGTTTCAAATAGAAACATGAATCTCACTTCTAGTGAAAAGTACGGCTAGATGATGAACCAACTATACTACACGCCTCTGGACAAATTCAGATTCCAACTCAGTGAGAAAATATAATTATTATAGATGCAGGAACTACACTTCATAGCAAAGAACCTGGTATTCACTCAAACAACTGTCCCACTCCATTTATATTAGATTTAAATTGTCTCTTATCTTTAAAAATGTGGATTCATTTATTAAAATTCTTATTAGGTTACTAATCTTCTAAAATGGATCGTTCAAATAGTGCAGAACTTAAGTAGTTGGGGTAGTTGAAGTTTAAATTCTTTTCAATTTATGAATGATATCTGACTTATAGTCCACTTAATACTTGTACAAACCCATGCACTTGCGTTTTTAAGACCAAATTAAATTCCTTTAATTGAGTTCAGTTAGATAAAATTATTCTTTCATATTACGCGCCATATTTGGTTCTAACAAGTTTTAAATATTATTGAGATAATCTTAGAGGTTTCTAGCAATGGTTTCTACAAATTTGCCATGCACAATTATGATTGTCAAGTTTTGGGCGCCGCTTGCCGTGACCGAGTAATGGTCCTTGGACAAGAGGTTGGCCAAATTTGTATACATGAAAAATGGTCTTAACAAGTTTTTAGCGCCATTGGCCGAGGATCGAAGGAATTTAAAAAATCAACATTCCGACAAAGAGAAAACAAAGTAATTTGGACATTTTCTTTACTTATAAAATTTAAAATCAACAAAAACAAATTTTAACAACAAAGTGGTTGAATAATGTTGATCTTTTTAGAGTTTTCTAATAGATATGAGTTATAATTTTTTTTACTATTGATCTATTACATCTCTCAGCAGGTTTCATTCAAGCAGCATTAAATGCATAGAAAATCAAAAGCAGAATCAATACTTGTGATATAGAAATTGAAAGAACCTCAAAATATGAGAAAAGCCACAAGAAGATAGAAGTGAGTGGCTAATTAAATAGAAGGATTGCATACTATTCCGTACAAAGAAGAATAGCGCAGAGACTATAGAGGCTTCAACATGTTGGAGGAATTTTGGAGGCCCATCATCCAACAAGAATACACGTTTATTAAACCTCTATTACAAATACTTTTGAAGTTAAAGCCATTTTTTGATTACAATGGTTCAAGAACTCTAATTCACAGCCACCATTCTAAAGATCCAACATGTACCTGAGATTTATGAGACGACAAACATCGTGAAACTTAATGGAGTAAGACCGATGTAATCAAGCTTCAATCCTTCCATTCTCATTAAGAGATGTATGCACATGGTTCGACTCCACCGTTGAAGTGGGATCATGAACATATGTGAAGAATTTTCAGAGGCATTCATGAGCAAATTTTTTTCCTCCAAATTCTCTCACTATTATATAAAGAGGAGAAATCATTGTGCTCCAAGGGAGGATGAGAGTCTTTACACCGCACGAGAGGCTCAAGAGATCACAAGAAAGCATACACTTAGATAGATCTGATAACTGGAGACATTTTCTACTTCATTGCCATGAATTATTTCCAAAGGTACACCCGATTCATCCGCTGTGGAGGTTTTAAAAGAAGAAGGGCAGAGGAGGCAAGATGAGTACTGAAGACCTTGCTAAATGAAATCACAAGACTCGATCACCTTCAGTGGCTTATAGGATGTGGGGAATGGTCTGATTAGATTGATAGAACTACAACCATAGAATGCTTGATGTAATTATGAACAAGCCGAAATGGGGAGAGGAGGATACACACTACATGCAGTCGGGAGCAAGTGGAGGAGAGTTGGAAGGAGTAAACAGTGTCGAGGGGCAGGAGGAAGAAGAGCCCCAACTGTGTCGTATGGGGAGCAAGAGTAGTGCCTAAATGCAAACAGCAAGGAGTTGCAGGGCTTTGGCCCAACCTAACCTTCCTACACACTACAATCTAGCACTAAGAAACCGTAGAAAGCTTCTATATGGTGGAAAAGCAACAACAGGAACCGCATATTGAAACAGAATCCACTATCAGTGGTTATACTCACCAGTTTTAAAGAAAGCTAAACAACAAACAAACAACAAAATTTATGAAAGAGTAGTGACGTCAGGGCCTTAAAAGGACTCATCATTTGAAGATCATATGCTTAATTTTATGTTGATAACATAACGATTTTGAATTTGATAGAAAAATTTCTTTCTCACTCCTAGAAATTTCACAAAACACCAATGCTTCTTTAAGAATCCCAGACGCAAGATCGCAACTGGCTTGCTTATGCAAAGAGCTAAGGATTCATTTCCTGACACTGTGAAGAATCCAAAGGATCAGATGGCAAGCACTGTAGGAAGTAAGGTGGAGTTAGATGAAAGGAAAGAAAGGAAGAATAATAGAAGAGAAATGTGAGATTGGAGAAGAACATGAGCAAGAGTTCAAGCATGTAGAAGTGAGAGTTTGCAGACCATCCTGCCAAATGAAGGAAGGAAATGAATGAAAGCTTATAATCCTCCAGTTCCATCCTCAAAGAGTAGAAGGAAAACCAGAGAAGAAGTTTCAAATTCTTAAAAATATGTTTAAGAAGATAGAGATTAACATTCCCTCTCAGGCATTAACCTCAAACCCTCATTGGCTTAAAAATCTATGGAAAGATCTGCTGAGCAGAGAAGTTTCATCAGAAACAGATAGGAGTTTGAATGCACCACAGTGCAAGAATCTGTGTCCAATAGAAAAAGGCAAGATCTAGGTAGCCTCACCATACTGTAGTTAGACTGGGAATGCTGACAGAAAAAGCACCAGGATTCTAGAGCCGCATCAACTGATGCCCCCGTCTGCTGCTAAAAGATCTGGTTTGGGCACCCACAGCCATGACCCTATAGATGGTAGACAGGACATTGGCCCATCTTGAGGGTATGCTAGAAGATGTCCTAATCAAGGTGTAAAAATTTATCTTTCCAAAGGGACCCGTGAGCTGGCAATCTGCAGGAAGACAAACAAGTCCAATCAAGAAAGAAGACTCCTTCTTAGCAATAGAGTGAGTACATTGATGCGAAAAAGAGAATCGGTCAGGCTGGAGATAGCAAAGGCATTTCAATCTCAATGATAGTCCTGAAACAATCAGAACTTGGAAAGGTCGACAGAATTTGTAGAAACAAATTCCTGCATTCGAACCTGACCACTCCATTGTACTTTAGAATTAAGAATGAGAAATGACATGAATTCGTATCTTGACTATCTGGTTGAATTTCTTGAATCCTCTAATTTCAAATCAGGATTCAAGATCTGTTAGAGAGAAATAGCAGTAAAGATCTAGCAAGCCAGGAAGAAAAAGGCTGGAAGAAAAAAAAGTTCGTATGTTTAATATTAAAGGAACGGTTTTAACATTTAAAATATGCCTTCTTACCTCTTTACAAGAAAAGGAAAAGCTAAAGATTATTTCATTGATTAATCTGTTTTAAAGACAAAAACCATCGGAGACTCTCATAAAATATAAGGAAGCAATAGCTAGTTTATAGAAGATTTGAAAGGAATTAGTCCTTCAAATAGATGCACAAAGATCCTCATATAGAATGCTAGAACTTCTATAGAGCATCGTAGAAGGTTGAACTGCAATGAAAGAAGTAGTTAGAAAAGAAGTATTGAAATGGCTAAAATGTGCCTATACATGCACTTCAAGCTACCTCGGGTGAGCCAAGACAAGTGGTTCCAAAGAAAGGGGGATCTAATCGTGGACGTAAATGAGAAGAATGAATTGATTCCTACTAGAATTGTAACATGATGGAGAGTGTGTATAGACTATAGGAAACTAAACACTGCTACTAGAAAGGACCATTATCCTCTACCTTTCATTGACCAAATCTTGGACAAAGGGCAAGGCACTCCTCAAGTATCAGCTGATGGATATCGTTATAACCGTATTTCAATAGCCCCAGAGATCAGGAGAAATCAACATTCACATGTCCTTATGGCACCTTTTGCCTTTAGAAGGATGCCATTCGATTATGTAATGCTCCTGCCACCTTTCAAAGATGTATGATGTTTATATTTTCTGATTTGGTGGAAGAGGTTTTGGAAATATTCATGGATAATTTCTCAATATATGGATCTAGTTTTGAAGATTGTCTGAAAAACTTAGAAACAGTACTTCAGAGGTGCCAAGACAAGAATCTAGTGTTAAACTGGGAAAAATGCCATTCATGGTAACTTAAGGTATTGTCTTGGGGCAACAAAGATTTCGGTCACTGATGGGAAGTGGTAATTAAGCAAAATATTGTTATTAGTAAACTCTATGTCACCTTACAATAAGAAGGGAATAAGAAGCTCTTTCTGTGGAAGGCCGGATTTTATAGAAGATGCATTAAGGATTTTTCAAAGATCTCTAGACTATTGTGCAGACTGCTGGAAAAAGATGCAAATTTTGATTTTGATGAATCATTTAGAGCTGCATTTGAGGAAATTAAATCTAGATTAGTATCAGCTCTCATTATGTTGACACCAGACTGGAACAATGAGTTTGAAATGTGTGATGCTAGTGATTATGCAATGGGAGATGTATTGGGACAAAGAACTGACAAGATATTCAAGACCATATACTATGCTAGAAAAACTTTCAATGAGGCACAAGAGAACTACTCCACCACAGAGAAGGAGATGCTAGCAATGGTATTTGCTTGTGAAAAATTCAGGCCTTATATATTGGGGTCCCATGTTGTTATACACACTAATCACGCTGTAATTAAATATCTAATGGAAAAGAAGGATGCAGTTTTCAGACCTGATAAATGGGTGTTATCGCTACTGAATTTGATCTTGAAATCAAGGATAAGAAGGGTAGGCAATGTGGATATGCATAACTTTTCAGATTGGATAGAACAACAAAAGGGATGCAGCAGAATTTTTCCTTATGAGCACTTATTGATGTTGTTAATACAAACAATTTCGGTATGCTGATATCACAATTGTTTCTAGCTTAGAATTATGCCATATGAATTCAACTACTAGCAAAAGAGGAAATTGAGAACTGATTGCAGATTATATATATGGGATGACACACTGTTGTATAGAAGAGGAACAGACATGATCATAAGGAGATGTGTCCCAGAAACAGAACAAGGTGGTATTATGGAAAAATGTCACGCATCACCATATGGAGGACACTTTGTAGATAAGACATCCGAAAATTCTCCAATCAGGATTTTATTGGCCTACTTTATTCAAAGAATCGCTTTTGAATGGTAAAACAGATGTTTGTCGAGAATGAGCAACGTAGTCTAGAAGAAATTAAATGCCTGTAAAGTGCGGTGAGTGCGATTTTATCTGCAGAATAGACTTTATGGGACCTTTTCCATCATCATTTGGCCAAATATACATCCTCCTAGTTGTGGATTATGTATCCAAACGGGTGGAAGCAACAACTTGTCCCATAAACGATGCTATTACAGTTGTTGGGTTTATACAAAGGAACATTTTGAGCTGATTTGGAGCACCTAGAACAATTATCAGTGATGAGGGAAGCCATTTTGCAAATGAAGTTTTTTCAAAACTCATGAGTAGGTATGAAATCAAACACCTAATGGGATTGGCTTATCACCCTTAATCAAATGGACAAGCTGAAATTTCCAAAAGGGAGATAAAGAAAATTCTAGAGAAAATAGTGAATGCAAGCAGAAAAGACTGGTCCATAAAACTGGATGATGCACTATGGGCTTATAGAACTTCTTACAAAACTCCCATTGGAAAGTCCCCATACATAATTGTATATGGAAAACCTTGTCATCTCCCTTTAGAATTGGAATACAAGGATATGTGGGCCATCAAGAAATTGAACTGTGGTTTTCAAGCTGCTAAGGAAAATAGACTACTCAAAATGAATGAACTAGAAGAATTGAGAAATGAAGCATATGACAATGTCAGAATCTACAAGGAAAAGAAGAAGAGGTGGCATGATCAAAAAATTCTAAGGAGGGAGTTCAAGGCAGGACAACAAGTTCTCTTATATAATTCCATACTCAAGCTCTTTCCAGGGAAACTGAAATCAAGATGGAGTGGTCCATATACAGTGTTAACAAGTACACCCTTTGGAGCAATAACACTAAGGCCGAGATGCGATGAATTCAAGAGTAAATGGTCGAGGAGATTAAGCATTATCTTGGAGGAAGCATACGGGAGGTTGATTGGGTGCCCAGTGCTATTTTGAGACCCTATTTAAGATAGGTTATAAGCACTTTTTGTGTACTAATCATATTGGTCATAGATTGACACGTGCGAGTCCCTTGGGTACTAATGATTGTATTTCGAGGTTCATTTGTGGTAGTTTTGCGGGTTGAGAGACTATTCTATCATATCGAAGCTAGGCATATCGAATTTGAGGCGGTTGCATCGAGTTCATATGATTTATCTTGGGTGCATCAACTTCGGGAGTGAAGAAATTAAAACGAGGAACAAGCGAGGGAGATTTTGCTATAGGAGAGAAAGTTTAGCTGCTGCGTGAAATTCCTTCTGATAAGCCGAAATTTCTTCCCACCCAATTCGCTACTTGAGGAAATTTGGCTACGATATGAAATTTAGCTAATGCTAACAAAAATTAGCTATGTAGCGAAATTTTCTCTAAAAGCAATGAAAATCCTGTTCCCTTTATTTTTGTGTATAAAGCGACCCTAGTTTTGGTTAATTCCATTTCTACCCTCCTTTGTAATTATCTTGGATTAGGTTAGATTAGTATTTCACTGTTTGTAAAAATTTTATATAAGCCATTTCTGAACAATTTGTAACCTAACTTTTAATTGAAGCATTTCGGTGCGGGCCTGTTTTTGGCCTTCACCTCTCTTATCTCTCCTCTTTCTCTCACTTTCTAAACGACTAAACACACCTTTGAGGATGACAACTCAAAGGATGTTTGTTAAATCCTCTAAACCTTGAAGAGGAGGGTTTAGAGTAGGTTGATATGTTTTGCGGTGATCCCTCTTGTATTTCCTGGCGGAGTGCAGTAGTTATGTTTCAAACTTTCAAAACTAGGTTTAAAAAGCTATTGATGCACTTTAACGAGTCGATACTTGGAAAAATTTTAGGGTTCAGGTGTATTCTTGATGTTAGATACATTGACATCCATTAGTTTGTCATTGAGCCATTGGAAGTAGGTTAAATGCTAGATTCCAACAGGGGAACATTGAATGCTCGGTAAATGCTATGGTACTAGGGTTAGTTTTTAAGTTAACGAATCCGGTTTTGAAATAGTATAGGTCGTCTTCCTAATGCGAGAAATAACCCGAGAGGACACCTTTGCAACCACATCTCATACCAAACTAATTTGAAGCTTCAAGGACTTCTTTATCTTATTTCTAAATTGAATTTCGGTTAGCATAGTGAAAACAACCACACTTTTATACAAATCCAAAATCCAAACAAAAGCCTCACCATTATGAATCATTACAAAATCATTTGTAAGACGAAAACCCATCCCTGTGTTCGATCCTAGAGCCGCTATACTACAGTAGCTTTGCTACGGCAGTAGGAGTAGTTTAGGTATAAATATTGTTGATTCGAAACACCCTCTTGTAAATGAATCAAATGGCGGGTTAATGGGATGGTGCCTGTGAATGATGAGTTGATGAGTACTTGTAATCCCTCATTACAGAGTATTGGTGACATCACTTACCAAACCTTTTTGAATTCCATTGTTTAGAATTTCAATTTTTTTCGTGTTATTCTTTGAAGTACATTTTTTTATGTATACTTGATCATTTTATTTTTAGCTAACAAGTCCTTTGGCAAAACCTTGTTGTTGTTATTTGCTTTGTCTCTTTTTTGTTTTTCACGGTGTTTATGTACCCTTTGGGATAGAGAGGTATATCGGTAGATTGCAAAGAGTTAGTACACCAATTGAACAAGGTTGTAGTAAATTATTACACGAGTGGTAAATGGATCCTACTGAAGAACCCTGAGTCGACCGGAGCTCTAATAAATCCTACAACATATAGATTGATGAGGGACCACATACACCCTCCTAGAGTGAGTGCACCTTCACTATCTTTCACCTGTGATGATGTGGTAGTAAGATACATTTGATGCCCACAGCTACCCACTTTTCATGGAATGGAGAATGAAAATCATATACGCATATCAAGAGTTTAAGGAAGTTTGCACAACTTTTAAAGAAGGTGTATCTGACATGGACTTGCTTAAGTTGAAGGCATTTCCATTGACACTGAAAGATAAGGCCAAGTAGTGATTGGGAGGAAAAATGCATTGTCCAGTAGTGATTTCTTTACTATTGAGCAATCCACAGGAGGTTAGTTTGCTTCAAATCCTCCATAGGAACAAGAAAGCAATCGGATGGAAGATTTAAGTTTTAAAGCATCTGACCCGACCATATGCACCCATCCTTCATCTACTTACAAGAGAATCGAGAGCGATTAAGCTGACCACAAAGGAGGCGAGATCCGCGCTATGCAAGAGGCGGTCTGCAGTGGAAGTGTTGAAATTGCTACAAGCCAGGCATCATATACCCGTATCCGATAGCTCTTGGGTAAGTCCAACCCAAGTAGTACCCAAGAAATCAGGGGTTACTACGGTGCTCAATGAGAGAGGAGAGGAAATGCCCACCCGACTTACTATAGGCTAGAGGGTATGTATCGACTACGAGGAAGAATTTGAATGAGGTGTATAAAAGGATCACTTTTCCTTACTCTTCATGGACCGCTCTAGAGTATCAGGTCAGTATACCTACTTCTTTTTAGATGGGTATTAGGCTATTTCGGTCGAGATCGGCTGAAGTATTGGGAAAAGACCACTTTCACTTGTCCTTTTGGTACATATGCCTATGAAGGTGCCCTTCGATTACATGCAATGCCCAGCCACTTTTCGGCGTTGTATGCTTTCGGTGTTTTCGTTGAATCATAGAGGTGGGCGTATGGAGTTATATGGATGACATAGCAGATTTCTGAGGAAAGTTTTGATGAATGCCTCGTCCATTTGGAAACTGTCCTCCACAGATGCATCGAAAAGAACCTAGTACTAAACTGGGAAAAATGCCAATTTATGGTGAATCAGGGCATAGCGTTGGGGCACATCATTTCCGAGAGGGGAATTGAAGTGGATAAAGCCAAGGTAGAATTGATCTCGAAATTGCCATCTCCTACTAATGTGAAGACGGTCGCGACAATTCTTGGGGACTATACGAGAGCTTCTCAGCGAGGTTCATCAAAGACTTCGAAAATTGCTAAGCCAGCTCTGAAGCTCCTTGAAAAAGATGCAAGTTTGAATGGGATCACGGGAATGCCAAGAAGGTTCAGGAGCTTAAGGCATGTTTGGCTAACACCATTGTAGGAAGGCCTGGCGGCACTTGCCTTTTGAGGTAATGTGCGATGCTAGTGACCTTGTTGTCGGAGCGGTTCTCGGACAGAGAATGGAGGGAAAGTCGTATGTGGTGTATTATGCGAGCAAAATGTTAAATGAATCTTAGAGAAACTACACTACTACGGAGAAAGAATTGATAGCGGTGGTCTATGCTTTAGATAAGTTCTGATCTTATTTGATTGGGTCAGATATTGTAATCTTCACAGATCATTCAGCATTGAAATATCTACTCTAAAGCAGAATGCTGAGCTCGGCTTATTAGATGGGTTCTATTGCCACAAGAGTTTAACCTCAGTTAGAGATAAGAAGGGTGTGGAAGCGTTGTGCACCGATCATCTCTCGGATTAACCATAGCACACAATACCCGCAACCCTTCTATATTTGATGAATTTCCTGAGGAGTCTCTACTGACAGTGAGTATAGCACCATGGTATGCTCACATTGCCAATTTTTGGGTAACTGGAGAGTTACAAGTGGAGTGGACAGCACAGGATAAGAAGTTCTTCTATGCAAAGGTTCATTCGTACTATTGGGAAGAGTCGTATTTGTTCAAGTATTGTGCTGATCAGATAATAAGGAAATGTGTTATGGAAGAAAAACATGAAGGAATTCTCAACCATTGCCATGATAGTGCGTGTCGAGGGCATTTCGCTTCACAGAAAACAACCATGAAAGTGCTGCATTCAGGCTTTTATTAGCCGTCATTATTTAAGAATGCCTACACCATGTGCAAGCAGTGTGATAAATGCCAAAGACTGGGAAAGATTTCCCGTCGTCACATGATGCCCTTGAACCCCATTTTAGCAGTTGAATTGTTTGATGTATGGGGCATCGACTTCATAGGACCATTCCCTACTTCCTTCGGCTATGCCTACATCCTTTTGGGGGTGGACTACGTGTCCAAGTGGGTTGAAGCAGTGCCATCTTGTGAGCTAGCCCGACCACAAAACCTTGCTAAAATTTGAAGAACTATTTTCTCTATATTCGAGGAGTTCTCAAAGCAGTGATCGGTGATGGAGGTTCCTTTTGTAACAAACCCTTTTCAGAACCTCTTATCCAAATATGGTGTTAAGCACAAGGTAGCCACCTCGTATCATCTTCAAACCAGTGGTCAAGTGGAGCTTGCCAACAGAGAAATAAAGACCATCCTGATCAAAGTTGTTAATTCTAACAGGAAGGACTGGTCTTTGAAGCTTCTAGACTCATAGTGGGCATACGAGCGGCCTCTGAGACCATCGCCGGCGTGTCCCAGTATCGCTTAGTTTATGGCAAGGCTTGCCATTTACCAGTAGAAATCAAATACAAGGTGTGGTGGGCAATACGAAATTTAAACATGGATATGAAATGAGCAGGCCTAAAAAGAATGCTTGAGATTGACGAGTTAGAAGAGCTAAGAAACGACGCCTACTTTAATTCCAAAATTGCAAAGGATAAGCAGAAGAAGTGGCATGATCAGCTCATGTCAAAAACTTTCAATCGGGGATCAAGTCCTCTGTGATTCCAAGCTCCATCTATTTAGAGCAAGGTCAAATCCACGATGGGCCGGGCCATTTATCATCTCAAGCATATCACAGATAGTTCGGTTGACCTTCTCAGCCCGAAGAGCGAGAGAGTATTCTAGGTTAGCAGGCGGCGAGTGAAGCCCTATGTTGTTAGCCACTCTGCCCCGAGGAAGAGGGAGATATCCTCGCCAGTCCTCCGCCAGTGACATTCGAGCCCTTTGAGTTGGTTTGGTCTGCGAGACAAGCTGACTCAAATTTTGTTTTCTTTATTGGTCAATTTTTAATTTATTTTATTTTTACTATTTTTATTATATCTTAGTTTTTAATTAAAATCGTCTTTAATATTTTCAGCCTAATGGTTCTTTTATTTTATTTTTTTTCTGTAGGAGAAAAGCTGGTGCAGGACAAAATTTTCGCTACAGTAGTGAAAATTCGCCCCCTATAGCGAATTTATTTTTTTTTGGAGCAAAATTTCAAGTAAAAAGGGGGAGGGGGAGGACCCTTCAGCTTATTCGCAAACACAAACACCATAAAAAGGGCTCCCCCATTCTTTTTTTATTTACCACAAGCCGAACCGACGGCTCTCTCAACACCTCGCCGCCCACGCCGCACGCCCATTCGGCCCTCCTCTTTATAGGCCTCGCCCCGGTTTCCATTTCTGAAGCCTCCATGAATGGTTCGGGACCGTGGGGAGGACATCGATATAGGCCCAGGGTTCAGACCCGTTCTCCTGCCAGAGATGCCACGGGCACTTCCAGGGCTGCCGCAGACATCTCTCCAGTTCAGGGTGCCGAAGCACCTCCTTCTGTGTCTCCTGCTACAGCCATAATATCGAATCCAGCCTCTGCTGATATCCCAGAGGAGCCACAGGGTGCTGAGCCCCCATCCAGACGATACAATACCTGGGTGGGACCTCGACCCCCCTCTCCTGTGCATCCACGGCCTCCACGGAGGGCACCGCCTTCTAAGCGGGCTGGACATCTGGCCGGGGGGAGTCTTCACGTTCTAGGCCCGAGCCTTCGAGTCTCGGTTGCTCGGAGTCTGCGGTCGTCACCTCGGTATCCGCGCACCGAATTGGGTGTCCCTTTATTTCACTATGACGTGCAGAGAATGTGGATTATCGTGCGAGACTTTCGGAGAGTTTTCTTTATGATATACCAGCATTGACAACTTGACCACGATTAGAGATTCTATGCGGTTGGTCCTGGTATTCCACTTTGAATGCTAGTTTATGACTCCGAGGCAATTTTTTATCCCCTGGTGGTTCTTGAATTCTACCATACCATGACGTCCCGGGGAGTGTCCAATCCGATGCAGCTTCAATTCAATATAGATGGCCGTCACGAGTTGCGAGAGCCCCGAGATATCACACCGCCGCTCTTAGCTACCGGTAGTTAGCTAACTTCAGTGCTCGATAGTGGCCTCACCCCTACGCTAGAGAGATGGTTAGCTCGCTCTTTTGAAATCACAGTGGTCTATCCTTGTTGGAGCGACTTCCTCCGCATATGTTCCTCACATATCACATACTGCGGTCGAATCTGTTCCCACTTTAGCACTATATGCAGCGCAGAGGAGCTATTCTAGAGGCTCTTTATCAGATATCTAAGGGGTTCTGGTTCAATCCGGTAGAGCTTATCATGACTTCCTTACTTCATTTCGAAGAAAAGGTCCATCGCAAGGGTCTGACTCGTGCAGAGACTACTCCCCTTTTGATGCCGAGATTGTTATGCCATGTGTTAGAGCACCTCGGGTTCCCGGAGGAACCACGTGTTGAGCGTCGGCAGAGTTGTGCTACGATTATGTCCCATGAGCGAACCCTATCTATGCCACGCTCTTTTCTTTTTAGCCAGCAGGAGGATGTCGAGGATGATTATGCGGAGGACCTGCCTAGGGATGAGCAACCTGTCCCAGTGGTGGAGGTAGAAGGAACCTCAGTTCCGTTCATCCCATAAGTTCCGCCTCCTGCGCCCCGCCTCCTCCACGAGTTTGTGGGCCCATCCTCCATCTTGACCATCAGGCACATCCTGTCCTCTTAGGGATTTCTTGGGTACATTATGGATGCGGTCACGCACATTTTCTTGCCATACGCATCTTTAGCGGCTTCTCAAATAGCATTGGCAGCGGCGGATGGCCGCAGCCAGAGTCGCTCTCACATAGAATCAGGCTATTCTTCTTCAGATACAGAGCCACCTTGGTCTCCCACCAGTTACCATGATAGAACCTATATAGCCCACTACTCATGGAGCCGATCGACGTATTAGCCAGCGGCGTCTTTGGATGTGCTTTCCTTGGTGAGCGGTAACCACGATCCGCGGCTTCACCACCACCGGCCCACGAGTGAGAAGATTCGCACTTCCTTCTCTGGCTTTGATCCTACCCAGTGAGGACACGGTGATGCTTTGGTTGGGGGGAGAGTTAGCGTTGGAAGTGGCATTTATCATACTTATGTTTTGTTTTGTTTTATACTCGTGTTGTTTTAGTTTAATCAACTGCTTACTTATCGTGTACGGGACTATTTGTTAGTATGTATTGGCCAATAGTAGGCAATGGTTTATTTTGCTTAGCTAAGTATTGTGTTGACCACATTATAAGCTTGTACTAGCCTTTTGGTTATATTAAAAACTTTAGCATTATTTGCATTTTCTATTTTGCACCCACATTTTTATTTTAATTAACTTTGTATATATGCATAATGATTAGCCTTGAAATTTTATGAACCGCCTTTCCTAATGGTGTCATTAGGGTCCTATCTTAGAGTTAATTGGATGACTAGTCAAATTCTTGTTGTATTTAACCTGTTTCTTCCGCCTTTAGCTAACCACACACCGAGCACGTTAGGTCTCAATGATAGGCTAAGAAACAACACAAAACCCCCTCTTACAATGCAAACCCTTTCCTAATGTCGTTTACTCCCTTGAATAGGTTACGGACCCCCATGCAAAGAAGGCCAATGTGTCTCACATTAAAGAATAGAAAATAAAAGAAAAGAAAAGAATAGAATCGCATTGCTTTGCCCCTTGGAAACCGAGCACGATCCGAGAATATCGAAGAAAACCTTTAAAGCATGATCTAAGCAGCGGATTGGGAGTCATCGACTTAGTGTTCGCTACACGGGTGGATGGGTGGAGTTTAGCGAGTTGTAGGTGCTGGAGGCTCGAAATCATTTGAAGTTCGGGGTGAAACCTATAGAGTTTGTGGTCGAAAGATCCTCATGGCTTGGTGCCCTAAACCTTCACTGGTTGGGAGTCATTGGTGAATCCCCGTTACGCAGACTTTGGTGAAGTCTAACCCTCAGCATTGCACCCTACAATGCAAAAAGAATTGTGTAATAAAGGACAGGTCCTAGTCTATTTAGGTTTGTTAACATACAAGGTTATGACATTAGCTCGGTTTCGGGGGAGGGGGGGAGAGCGTACAGTTTCGTAGTTTATGATTGAGACCTGATCAAACAAACCCGTAGTGTTATGTAGAAGAGCCTGATTCATGCCTCAAGGAGGGAGCTTGTTGGACAGTCAACGCGGTATAGTTTTCATTCTTTTGAGATGGTTATTAGCTTAAGTTTTAGTGATTCTCATCACAGGCTATGCATTACTTGTACAAACCGTTTTGACCTCCCATGTTATTGTTCTCTACATGCTGATTACTTCTGGCATTGCTACGGGACTAGCAAGGTGTCGGTTGGGGGGTGTGACTAGTGCCCAAAAAGTGCTATTTTGAACCCTATTTAAGATATGTTCTAAGCACTTTTTGTGTACTAATCATATTAGTTAAACCGATTGACACGTGCAGGTCCCTTAGGTACTAATGATTGTATTTTGAGGCTGTTTGTGGTAGTTTTTACAGGTTTCAGAGACCTATTCTATCATGTCAAGCTAGGCATATAGAAGTTGAGCTGATTTACATCGAGTTCATATGGTTAGCCGATTGCATCAAGCCGGGAGTGAAGGGAATTGAGCGAGGAGGAAGCGAGGAGATTTGCTACAAGAGAGAGAAAATTCGCTAATGCGGCGAAAATTCATCTTGCTGTAATTTCGCTATGTAGCGAATTTACTCTGCGTGAAAATCCTGTTCCCTATTTTTGTGTACAAACGACCCCGTTTTTGGTTGAATTCCATTTCTACCCTCACTTTGTAATTATGCTTGTTAGGTTAGATTGGTATTTCACACAATTTGCAAGGCTATAAGCCATTTTAAAAAGTTGTAACCTAACTTTTGGTCGAGCATTTCGGTACAGGCCCTGTTTTGGCCTTACTTTCTCTCTTCTCTCTCCTCTTTCTCTCATTTTCTCATGCTAAACACACCCCTTTGAGGATAACAACTCAAAGGATGTTTGGCTAAAGCCTCTAAACCTTGAAGAGGAGGGTTACTAGGTAGGTTGATATGTTTGCAGGTGATCCTCTGTATTTCACGAAGCATGAACTGAGTAGTTATGTTTCAAACTTTCAAAACTAGGTTTAAAAGCTATTTGATGCACTTTCTTTGGTCAATACTTGGCAAACTTTTAGGGTTCAGTGTATTCTTAGTGTTAGATACACTGACATCCATTAGTTGTCATTTACGAGCCATTGGAAGTAGGATTCATCTTTGCTCTTCAACTTTAGGAACATTAAATGCTCGATAAATGCTATGTTTCAAAGAAATGAGTACTAAGGTTAGTTTTAAGTTAAACAAAGATCGGTTTTGGAAATGACTGAGTCATCTTCCTAATGCGAGGAAATATTGAGGACACCTTTGCAACCCTATCATACCAAACTAGTGGCCCAAAACTTCAAGGACTTCTTTTTACATCTTATTTCAAATTACCTTTAGTTAGCATAGTGAAAATAACCACACTTTTATACAAATCAAAATCCCGAACAAAAGCCTCACCGTGCAGATCATTACAAATCATTTGTAAGACGAAAACCCATCCTGTGTTCGATCCTAGACTATACTGCAGTAGCTTTGCTACGACAGTAGGAGTAGTTTAGGTATAAATATTGTTGATCCGGAACACCTACTGTGGCATGAATCAGAGGTAGATCCAAATTTTGAAAAGAGAAGAAAATGACTGAAACGAAGACACTCTACAACTTGTGTCTAGCTAAGGACATTAAACTAAGCAGCTTCTTGAGAGGCAACCCAAGCTGATTTTTATTTTTTTTTTCTTATTTGCTTAGATTGATGTTTATTATTATTATTATTATTATTATTATTATTTTGTGATTTTGGATTATTAAATTTTGATTTGGTTATAAATTTTTTTTTTAGGAAGCTTGATCATTTGCTACTTTTTATTTTTTATTTTTTATTTTTGGATAGGAAGGATGAACTGGAATAAGATTTTATTGTAAAACCTGCGCCTCAAAGCTGAGATTATGTGAAAATGACTACAAGGGAATGTTCTAATTCCCTAAACTTATTTGTAATAATAATACATATCTTAAGTTTGAGGGAGTTTGCTACCAATTGCTTGAATGATATGTTGATATGTTTTAATGAGATAGTTGTTTAAGATTGAATTGATGATTTTCTATTGTTAAACATGTCTTCACAATCCTTGAATTGAAAATTTTGGCGAGTTGTAGGTGGTCGCGAATTGGAAGCGGAGTTTTAGAGATTCTGCAAACAATTTGAAACAAATTCTTAGTCACGACAATAAAATGCATTATTATGACGTGTTTTATAAATTCAGGAAAGGGTTGTATGAATAAGACCGATGAAGACAAAATATTATAAAATGAAGCAGATCATTAAAAATTCCGTCGCAGAACTCAATAAGTATAATGTAGCCTCTAATTTCAACAAAATTTTTGAAACTAAAGTAAATGGCAACAAAAAAAGTGTCGCGACAACCTTCAAACACTTCGCGACCCACTTTTTAGTTTGTAGAACCAATCTCTGTTGCGACAGGAAAATTCTTGTCGTGACCTAGATTGTAACCTGTAGACATTTATTGGGTTCAATGAAATTTGTCACGACAAAATTTTCTCTTATCGGATGGGTGTTGTTGCAAACAGGCTTTAAAGTGTGTCGTGACATGGAATTTTAAAGAACGGGGTGAAAATTTTCATTTTTTTTGGGTCACAAAATAAATTCAAAAGATATTGTTGTGACCTAATCATTAATTGTCGCGACCCACGAAGAGAAACATTCATTTATTGAGCCATGAACTGAAGAAGTTCTCCAAAACTGAAAAGCCACCCCTTCCCATTGCTTCATATCACTCATACTCTCACCAAAATCCCACCTTCCTCTCTTTGACTTCTAAAAACCCTAGACTTCAGAGACCTTAAACCCCAAATCTAGATCTCATCGATGGAAGAACCCTATAGCCTAGTCCCAAATCTCAATGAGATGATGGAAGAGTACCACTGACTAGTGAAGAGGGAGGTTCCTTATGGAACCTCGGACTAGGACAACCCGATACTTGAGCAGAAAGTGGAAAAAGAGGCACAAAACCCTGATTAGAAAGAAAAAAAAGCAGAAAAGAGCTGAAAAAAGTAAAGCTAAGTAAGCAAAAGACAACAAATATTTCATTTCAGATGAAGCCTACTCCTTATGGGAAAAGAATCTGAGCGACAAAGGGTTTATTGAAGAAAGGGGTTCGATCTGAGTCATCTCCTTGTTTGTTGAGATGTCGAAAAAAGAATTTGGAGTTTGTATAGTAGCCTGAAACACTTCCAGGTTTCTTGCAGTGGTCAGAGAGTTCTATTCCAACATGATAGATGTAAGGAAGGACTCAGTCTACGTCAGAGGAGTATGGGTCCCAATGGGTCATGAAAGAATCAATGAGGTTTTACAAATCAAAGATCCTAAGAATAGATCTAAATTCAAAAGACTGCTTGGAGAACCCAATCATGACAAGATTGTCGATTTCCTGATGGGAGGAAAAGGGAAATGGAACTCAACTAAGAAAAATCCTCATGAATCGATCCACAAGGGATCCCTAACAGAAGAAGCCAAGGTCTAGTTTTATTTTATCGTTTCTGTTATTATTCCTACTAAGCATCTAGGCACAATAAGGGAGAATGAAGCCATTCTGTATGCCCTCTTTTGAAGGATACAAGTTTGGCGTAGGAAAATTATTGGAAACATCTACTCCAGAACCTTCCGCAGATTGTGAAAGCGGAGGTGATCCCCGTCAAATAATATCACCGGACTTTGTAATTTAATTTGGGTAGAAAGTGATATGGGTAGAGGAGGAAACCTGTCATAAGGTTTCTCCTTATACATTGACAGGAGTGATCAAGGGCCCAAAGAGCAGAAAAAGGAAGGAGATGGAGATTATGGAAGTAGCAAAGGAGCCCCAGGAAGAAGAAGATGAACCAATAGGGATGGAACAAATCCAGTTGGGGGCCAACTGCCATCTAAGGATGAAATGCAAAATAGAAGGAGTCCAGCGATTAATTCTCCTCCTGATGTAAGGGAAAATTTTTCTGAACCGGTAGAATGTTCAAGGAGCAATGAAGGAAATGCAGAGATTATGAACATGCTGGTGTTAGTAAAGAAAGAAATATAGGAGAGAGAGAAAAGGTGGGAGCAGCAACAGAGGATTAAAGAAAAATTTCTTGAAGCTGAATTCAAAAGAAGATAGCAAAGATGGGAACAATTACTCATGTAGATGGATGAAGAGTGGAAGGAGGAAATGAAGATGAGAGAAAGAGCATTATTGCAAAGGCTAGATTCGAAGATAAATACCTTCTACCATGACCAACTAAAAAGGGATGAAGATGTGCTGATCTTTGTAGAAAAAGAGAAGAAAAAATGGAAGGTAGTATGCTGCAGAAGGTAGAGGGGTTCAAGTATCTCTACAAGGAACAATTCAAGGAATTTGGGAAGCTTATGGAGAAGAGGGACAAGGAGCTAGAGATGGACAAGCAGAATTCACAGGACAAAATTGTGGAATGGCCGGTCTGGATCGGTGGTTAGTGCCCCGAATAGTCTTTATTTAAGCCTATTGATTGTAGGTTTGAGCACTTTTTGTGTCTTAATAAACTAAATCTTGATTAATGCATTGAGGTCTCGGCCATGCTATTGATCATATTTGTGGATATTTTTGTAGTTTACATATAATTACACTATATCCTTCCTTACCGATTCAAACCTGATGAACTGGGGCCGAGACTTCGAAGTTTGCATATGCAAATCGAAGCGGTGGAGCTAAAGTGCGGAAGAGAATGAGCGTGAGAGAGAGACGTTGTGAGTGGTGAAATTTGCAACTTCTTGAATTCAGCGAGTTGCAGAATTTCAGCTTGTAACTGTGGCTTTACCAAAATTCCCTTAATATAATTGTTGGTCTTTCATACATTTATAAATTCATTGACTCGGTATTTATATAATCTCAATCAAGCCCATGTACCAGCCAGTTTTTAGTTTATCAATAAAATTGGCGCTAAATCTAGGAGCTTTCCCGCCTCTGAAATTTTCTTTCATTTTCTCTCATTTTCTCTTATTTTCTCACCTGCCAAACACCCTTTGAAGATGACAACTCAAAGGATGCTTAGCTAAACCTCCACTGCGTCCTTGAAGGGAGGGCCCTTTGTGTTAGAGGTTTTGAGGTAATACACTTCTGGCCTGCATGAGCGTTATCATCATTTATGTTTACGCATCTCACACGTGGGTTTAAATCCTGTGATGTACCCTCGATTGTTAGTATGGCAAACTTTCATGGTTCGTGGACCTTATTTCTAGATCGCGATGTTCAGTGGTGCCATTTGGCATTATCTCCTGCAGGTTAGATCCAATAGATGGTTTTAATTGCTTTGAAAATTTAATGGGTCAGAAATGCTGTATACTAGGAAGGAAACTCTTAAGGTTCAGTTTTGATAGCCAAACCTAGATCCGGCTCGGGAAATGACTATAGGTCATCCTCCTCAGCGCGAGGAAAAGGACCCGAGGACATTATAGTTACCTTAAAACCACAAGCTCGGTGGTCGAAACTTGAGAATTCTTTTACACTTTATTTCACTGCGATTCTGGTTTTACCGATAGCCATCTGACCTCAACATTTTACCAAAACCCCAAATCAAAGTGAAACACCAATTTAACTCAGTGTAACTCATTTAGCATGAAGAAAACCCATCCGAGTTCGACCTTGAATGGTATCTGCGAGTAGCTTAGCTCTGACGTTAGGAATCTAGGATACAAATTTTGTTGATTCCGGTACACCTATTGTGGCACGAATCAAATGGAGCCGTTGCCGGGGATGGTGCCTTAGTGCAAGTGAGAAGTTGTTGAACTTGTTATCCTCGTCACAAGTGTTGGTGAATTCCAATCTCTTCTTGCCTTTACTTTTATTTCCCCTAGCAGTTCACTGCTGGGTCGATTTAATTTTTATACTGTCCATACATAGAATTTTCATTTTTTATTTCTAGATAACATTAACCTTTTTGGTAGCCTTGCTTTCTTTGGTTGTCTGTTTGTGTTGCTTGCCTAGCAGCTTGTGCACCATTGGGAGAGAAATACTGCAGGCATATTGGAAAGGGTCAGTGCTCTAGTTGAACAGGGGTGTGAAGTGAGCCTAAACTGTGAACAAATGGAACCTCCACCTAAGGAGCAGTAGAGCCAACAGGGGTTTAAAGGGATCCCAATGCCTACAGATCAATGAGGGATCACATACACCCACCAAGGGTGAGTGCACCCTCATGCATTATTCCCCCTGCTGAGGATGTGGCAGTGAGGCCTTATCTGGTTCCCATGCTCCCAACTTTTCATGGTATGGAAAATGAAAATCCATACATGATTAGTGCCTAAAAAGTGCTATTTTGAACCTTGTTTATTTAAGGTTTTGAGCACTTTTTGTGTACTAATCAGCGTAATTAACCCAATTTGCACATTAAGGTCCCTGCTATTCTACTGATTGCATTTTATGGCAAATTTTGCAGTTTTTGCGAGCTAACCAGGCCAAAATTATCGAGTCAATTCAAACACGAAGAACCCGAGTTGAACTCATCGTTGCAGATCAGATCCCATAAGGAAAGAAGAGAAAAAGTGAAGAAAAATTGGAGCACTTGCGAAATTCCTTCCTATTACCTTGTTCATGTCTCATGCCTTCTCATATTTATCTATTCCTTTCCTGTTGTTCTAGCATTTAACTACCATTTATTCTTCTAACATCACCATGCAATTAAATACATCTAATGTTTGTATTTCTGTGCCTCTTCTTCTCGATCATTATATCTGCTTCGTTCATGAATTTCAGATAAATTTAGCTCAATTCAGTCTGCCATTTTCAGTCTCTTCCACCTCTCTACCTCTCATTTGCCAAACATCCCTTGAGGATGACAACTCAAGGGATGGTTGGCTGAACCCTTTCCTCATGACGAGGAAGGCTATTGAGGCGCGAGGATACGGAGGCGCTGCAGGTCCCACTTCATGCGGGTAGTCAACTGTAGTGCGTGTTCTCCTTTTAAGCTGGTGTAGATCCCTTGATTCATGTTGAATGGTCGATTACTTGGTAATCTTTTAGTGCTCCTTGATGCTTATTACTAGATCTCGTGATGTTCATTAGTTATCATTTATTACCCATTGTAATTGTGAGTCGGGAGATTCGTTTGGGCGGCGAGAACATAAATGGCGATGAATGCCATTTTCAAAAGGATAATCATTTTGGGTAAGGTTTTATAGCTAAATGAAGATCGGTTCGGGAGATGACTATAAGGTCATCCTCCCCAGAAGCGAGGACCTCTCGGTGACTGTGGGAACTCGCATCCAGTAGCCTAACACTTCAAGGAGACTTCTTTTACATTTTAGTTTATTTAAATTTCAGTTTTCCAAACAATACCTCTCACTGTTTTTAACAAAAACCCTTAAAATCCAAATTGAATTCACCATTTTTGAATCCTTTGTAAATCATTTGTCTGAAAACCACCTTGTGTTCGATCCTAAATGCATTTATCTTGCGAGTAGTTACACTACGACAGTAGGAGCAATTTAGGTTATAAATTTTGTTGATTCATAGCACCTACTGTGGCATGAATCAATACACACACATCTGCGATTTTGAGGAAGTTTGCTTGACTTTCAAAGAGGGTGCAGCCGATATGAAGCTGCTGAAATTGAAAGCCCTTCCTTTAACCCTCAAAGACAAGGCCAAGATTTGGCTTAATTTTCTAAGGCCAAGGACTATCAGGAATTGGGCAAGACTGCAGGCAGAGTTTTTGAAGAAGTTCTTCAGTGCACACCGAATTAATAGCTTGGAGAGGCAGATTTATACATTTGCGGCCCATGATAATGAAGTTCTACTGATCTTTGGGAGAGGTATATGAGACCATCGATTGCACGCCCTCACCATGACTTTGATACATGGATCTTGGTGAAATCACTTTATGAGTAGGATGTCCCTATTTATGAAGCAGTGTTAGAAACCATGTGTGGAGGGGACTTCCTGAGCAAGAATCTAGATGAGGGCATGGATTTCCTCAACTATGTGGCTGAAACCTCCAAGGCATGTGATGAGCTAAACCCAAGGGAGGTAGATAGAATGAAGCACACAGAAAACCAAAGGGGAGGCATATACTCACTGTCAGAGGATGTGGAAGTGAAAGCGAAGTTATCTTCTTTGACTAAAAGGTTGGAAGAGCTTGAAATGCGAAATCAGCATGAGGTACGGATAGTAGCTGAAACACTTGTACCTCTCCAGCCCTGTTTTAATTGCCAATCCACTAGTCACCAAGGAGAGCACTGCCACATTGCTCCCTCAATAAGGGATTTGATGCAAGAGCAGGCAAACATAGTGGGTCAAAGTAAACAACCAACAAACGGTCCATATGGGAACACCTACAATCCAAATTGGAGGAATCATCCTAATCTATCATGGAATCCAAAACCCCGAAACATTCTCCCACGGGTTGGCCCGGCGGCAACATCGGTTCCATTTCCACGGCGGTAGCAACCCCACCCTCATCCCTTATGGAGGCAGCCATTGTGAATTTGAGCAAGGTTGTGGGTAACTTTGTGGAACGGGGAAGGCAGTGAATCTTTCGGACCACTCGGAAAATCGAGAGCATTGGAAGGCACACTCAGCAAAAAATAGATGACCTACGATTACTTAGTTTCAAGGTTGACTAACCGGCGGGTTCTCGAAAGGGAACTTTCCATCCCAAACCTGACCAAATCGGGGAGTGCATGAATTAAACTCTACCAGCGGCCCCGAATCCCGGGGTGATGGAAGTAAAGCTATGGTGCATTGGGAGTGGTAGAAGTCAAACCATCTGCTCCCAAACCAGAAGTGGAAGATCCCAACGTAGTTGAACCTGAACCAGAGGATGAGGCACCAAAAGGGGATATAGTGAAAAAGAGTACACCCCCTCCTTTTCCACAAGCATTGAGAAACAAGAAAAAAACCATCAACCAGACATAAATATTAGAAGTGCTGAGGCAAGTGAAGGTCAACATCCCTCTGCTTGACATGATTAAGCAAGTCCCCACTTATGCTAAATTTTTGAAGGACCTATGCACGGTAAATGTCAATAAGAAGGCCTTTTTAACTAAGCAAGTCAATGCTATCATTAAGTGCAAAACCCTGATAAAGTACAAAGATCCGGGGTGTCCTACCATCTCAGTTAATATTGGAGGCACTTGTGTTGAAAAAGCACTACTAGACTTGGGAGCTAGTGTGAACCTACTGCCATATTCTATGTATAAGCAATTTGGGTTTAAGGAGAACTCAAGCCCACTTCCATCCTGCTTGTCTCTAATGGAGTAGGTCTATTAAAATACCAAAGGGGACTATTGAGGATGTTCTAATACAAGTGGACAGATTCTACTATCTATTTGATTTTGTCGTACTTGACACAGAGACGGTTGTCGTGGGGGCCAACCATGTACCCATCATATTGGGAAGGCCATTCTTGGCTCTTCGAATGCCATTATAAATTGTCGAAATAGGGTTATACAACTCACCTTTGGAACATGACCTTGAGACAATATCTTTCAGCAAGTAAAAGCATAGCCAACCCGGTGGAAGATGGCTTGTGAAAGAATCTGCATAATAGACACAATTATTGAAGAACAAGCTAACGAGTGGCAAGAGCAAGATGTGCTACACCAGGAGTTGTGCAGAAACTCTTGTGAAACAACGGGACCCCCTGACATGAGTTTTAGTACATGGACGGAAAAATGGGAAATTCTACCTTTATTGACTGGAGAAGAACAAAAGGAATCTCAACGGCTGGATCTCAAGCCCCTGCCTATGGAACTAAAATATGCATTTTTGAAAGAAAATAGACAATATCAATTGAAACCCATCTCATCAACTACTTTGAGCACTCACAAGAAGACAATGTAAATCCTCAAAGTAACAAAATGACTTTGGGGTGGAAATTTCTATTTAAGGCATCAGCAACAATGCACTTCCATCACATTTATTTAGAGGAGGGGTCAAAGTGGTTAAAGCAGCCACGGAGAAGTTGAATCCTTGTGGAGGTAGTTCGCATTGAAGTTGGGAGAGTTGCTCTGGCGTGTGTTACCGTGACTGATAGCACTTGGGTGAGCTGACCTAAGTCTTGCCAAAGAAATCGGGGTAACTACGGTCACGGAGATGCAAAGGAGAAATGCCCACCACGCCTTGCTACAGAATTTGGAGGGGCCTCATATTGATTACAGAAGATTGAATGAGGTGACAGAAAGATCACTTCCCTCTTACCTTTCAAGGGGATCGGCTCTAGAAAGTTTGACCACCCTTTTCTTGCTTTGCGGATGTTTGTTGAGACCTACTTCGGTTGAAATTGGTATGTGATCAGGACAAGACTACCTTCAACACGCCCCCTTTCGGCACACATATGCCTACAAGAGGATGCCCTTCGGCTTGTGTAATGCCCCTGCCACATTCCAGCGATGTATGCTCAGTATTTTCAGTGATCTGGTAGAACGCATTATGGAGGTTTACATGGATGATATCAAGGTCACGAGAGCTTTGACAAATGCACTCTATCCATTTAGGGCTTGTCCTTCATAGATGCATTGAAGAACCTAGTGCTGAGCTGGGAAAGTGTCATTTCATGGTGAACGAGGAATAGTGTTGGGGACGTATCATTTATGAGAGAGTTAAAAAGTGGATAGAGCAAAAATTGACTGATCTCTAAATTGCCCTCTCCCACCAATGTGAAACGGTGGGAGCCGTTCTTCTGAGAGACATCACGAGGCTTCTATAGGAGGTTTATCTGGGGAACTTCTCAAAATTGCCAAGCCATATATAAGCTGAAAAGATGCCAAGTTTGAGTGGGATGCGGAATGTGACAAAGGAAGTTCGAAGGCTCTAAAGGCTTGCTGACCCTTTGCACCAATAATTGAGGGCCCCTAAGCGCGGGTTGCCTTTTCGAGTCATGTGCAGTAGTGACCTCATTTGTCAGACGGTTCTAGAACAAGACCAGGAGGAAATATTATGTAGTTTACTATGCAGGCAAAGCATTGGATGAAATTTCCCGAAGGAATTACCACACTGTGAGAAAGAGTGCTTGGCGGTGGTACATGCCACAGAGACAGTTTCATGCGTATTTGATTGGAGTGCGATATAATCGTCTTCCACGGAGATCACTCGACTTTAAAATATACGCTCACTAAAGAAAAATGCAAAGTGAGGTTCTGTCGGATGGGTCCTCTTTACTCTGAGTTCGACTGGAATTTTGGATAGAAGGGTGTGGAAAATGTTGTAGATCATCTTTCGGACTAACCATAGCACACAACACCCACAACCTCAATATATGATGAATTCCGGAAGGAGTCTCTACTCACTATGGACAGCCTTAGTTTTGTTCATTGCTAACACATTATGAGGAGTTACTTGATGAGATGAAAAGCCTTCAGACAGTTCTCCATGCAAAGTCCACTCCTTTATTGGGAAGAACCTTATTTGTTCAATTACTGCGTTGATCAAATAATTAGAAAGTGTGCAGAAGGAAGAATGAAGGGATACTCGGCCACTACCATAGCGGTGCATGTGGAGGTCATTTGCTTCCCGAAAGCGACGTGAAGGAATGTGAGGAAGGGATTTTTATTGGCCTTATTTGTTTAATGATGCACATACCGTAATGCAAACAATCGACAATGGCGGAGGTTGGGAAAATCTCTCGTTACTCATGATGCCCACTTTGAACCCTATTAAGTTGTTTATTTGGCGCAGGGCATCGACTTCATGGGACCATTTCCTCTTTCGCCGGATATACTTACATTCTCATAGGAGTTGACTATGTGTCGATAAGCAATGCAAGGTGTGAAGCCGAATGAGATCACAAGGCATGAAATTCTTGAAGAAGCTTTTTCTCAGTTAAGGTCTAAGCATGTCGGTGATGAGTTCACATTCTACAATAGACCTTGCAGAATCTCCTATCAGTGCGGTGTCAACCTGAAATTGCCACCCCCTTATCATCTCGGACAAAGTGGCCAGTAAGGCAGTAACCAGGAAATCAAGACCATATTGATGAAATGGTAGATTCTAGCGAGACTGGTCTCTCAAAGCTGTTTGACTCTCTGGGCATCACAGGGACAGCCTCTGAAGACCGATACAGGCATGTCTCCTTATCAGCACTGAACATGCAGAAGCCTGCCACTGCACATTGGAAATTGAATACAAGGCATAGTGGGTAGTAAATTGAACTTGGACATGGTGATTTGAATCTCAAGAGCTCCCTCGATATCTTGAGTTAGAGGCGAGAAATGAGTACCTACACATCGACTCAAAATTTCAAAAGATGGTGAAGGGTGGAATGATCGATTAATTACTCATAAACATTTCAAAAAAGGGGACCCAGTACTACTCTACGACTCCAGAAACTCCGACTCTCTTTCAAGGCAAGCTTAAAATCAAAGATGGAATTTGGGCCATTCACCATCAAGAAGTCTACCTCAATGGATTCGATGGAGCTGCTGTTGCGAAAGTCGTCAGTTGAATTCGATAGCGAAGGATGAAGCCATGCAGCTCGACACTGTGAGACAAGGAGGAAATCCTCTTGACCTCCATGAAACCTCCGACCACATTTAGGGTGACTTAAATCTGAAGCCACTATAATTCTAGTATGAAATTTTTTGCCAAATCTTTTTGTGTCCCTTGTTGTTGTTTGGTTTGTTTCCTTTTGCAAATTTTCTCTTTGCTTGGTCTTCTAATATTTTCCTCTTTTGGTTTACGGGTGTTCTGAGTGAGAAATTTAGGAGGCGGAGTTTTTGAGCACAAATTTCCGCGAGGAAGTGTGAGAAATTTCGTAACTGCAAAATTCGCTATGCCGTCTCCTTCCCGCCCAATTTTCCTGGCCCCGTGATGCTTTTGATTCCCTCTGACCCTTTTAAATTTTACATTCTTTTGAAGCCAGGCCATTTAATAGGCACTTAATGCCATTAATTGAGCAAGGCTTCACCTGCCTCTATAAACCTCCACACCTTCCCATTTCATTTCAAACCTCCATTTAGATTGAAATTACCTATTCCACCTCTCTCTCCTCGTGACCATGGTGAGACCGGTGGTGCTGAGCTTTCCGCCTAGGGTGTGCGGTTCTTGCACCTATGATATTACACATATGCACATCATAACCCATTTCTGCTTGCCGCATCCTTGCAGCCCATGTGTTTGCGCCGCATCCACCTTCGGCCCGGCCCAGCCGTCGCACCCACTATGACCCTATTTATTAAGTCGCCATAGTTCGCCCTTCTTTTGCCACCTGAGGCGGATCTTGTCGTGGGCTCTATTCGTGCCATGTCGAGGAGGTACCGCACTGGGTTAGCCCCCTCCGCACCTTGTATCCCGGGCCATCCTGTGGGGGCCCCTAGTCATCAGGAGCTAGAGCCTTTTGCCGTAGAGTCTTCAGATTAAGAACTCTGAGCCTGATCTTGCCCCATGGGGGCATTGCTGATTTGTCTAGACTTGTCCACGCACTCTATCATTGGGCG
Source organism: Tetrastigma voinierianum (assembly GCA_016808115.1). Taxonomy (NCBI): domain Eukaryota; kingdom Viridiplantae; phylum Streptophyta; class Magnoliopsida; order Vitales; family Vitaceae; genus Tetrastigma; species Tetrastigma voinierianum. Next base: position 49,237 of record JAEQBH010006717.1, on the reverse strand, counting down.
ACGCTACCTACAACCCCATTCAGGAGATCTTGGTGTCATGAGAGGGAGCTACATGCAAAGGTTCATTATGATCTCCAGGACTTTTCCCAAGACCCGGAGCTCCAAGACTCGATGCTACTAGTGCAGCAGTACTCCTTAGGGCCGTTCATGACACCTCGTCAGTTTTTCTACCCTCGGGTGGTCATTAAGTTCTATTACATGATGACATCAGTATGACAACCGAATGCTATTAATTTCTCATCGGCTGGCCAGCCAAGGATGCTGGGACCTCGACATCCATCTTCTTTGTCGCGGTGGTCCTCGCTAACTCCGCCGGCTGCCAAACCGGTGGCCCCATCCCTCACCTAGGGAGATAGTCCGTCTTCTCTCGGGACACTACTACCGGGACGATTCTGTCTAGGAGCGGCTCCCACGGGCATCAAATGTATAAACCATGTGTGGTCTGGTCTCTTCAGCTCCGGCCGTATAGTCCGGAGGAGATGAGCCGTCTTGGAGTCCACATACCTCATATCAGAGGAGAAGCCTGGTTGGCCAATCAAGTGTGACATCCTTGTTGCCCGAGGATAAGGTTCATAGCAGGAGTTTACCTCGAGGTGAGTCCACGCCCTATTATTCCCGAGACTCTTGTGCCAGGTGCTAGAGCATATTGGCTTCCCTTAGGAGCCTAGATTGGAGCGTCGTCGAGACTGCGAGGCCGTCCTTACCATTGATCGGTGGCACACTGATGAGTCCAAAAACTCATTTGATTTTTAATCCATTTTTTTGAGAATATTACAAGATATTTGTTGATTCATATGCGAGAAACACGGATAATTTGCCTCAAATTAATTTGCGAAAAAATATATGGCGAAATACGCGATGCGCGGAAGAATTTATCCTTTGAACACCCTCAAGAGTCATAACGAAAATCGAAGTCACGACAAGGAGTTCGTTTGTTCAGTTATTTTTAGGTCACAACATAACCAAGACCAGTGAATGAGGTTGCGACCAAGAAAATGTGGTTGAGACGAAAGAAACTATTCAGGTAGAAGCGAGTCATGATGTCTGAGTCGCAACTTTGAGCGATGAAGCCCTAAGGATGTTCTTTGTAGAAGCCAGAGGTTGCAAAATAGTGCACTTCAATAAAAACCTTATTCTAGGTCCACGACATGTATTTGGTCACGACATGGACTTGAATTGAAGTCCTGACAAGGGACTGAGGTTGCAAATTCTGATAAGTGGAGGGATAGTAAATTCATGACCTAATATCTAATTGTGACGAGCACGAGAAGGTGAGCCAAGCAAAGTTCAAGTTAGGAAATTGAGTTGCAACCACTTTGTTGTTCAGAACCTGAGAGTTAGTGACTGAGATACGCAGCGAGCATCTAACGTCGGTCATGAATTATGTTTTAAAGCAGATGACTTGCGATCGGAGAGGAGTAACAGGTCGCGATGTCATATTGAGTCACGACCCTGCATCAAAATGAGGACTATCAAGAGTAGTCGCAACCAATTATTGAGGACCGCGACATAAGTGCATTGTATCAAGCAAAGACCGAGAGTCGCAGCTTGAAAAAAGAAAGTCATGACTGAGGTAAGCGGTAGAAGCGAAATGTGGCGCAACACAAATCAATTCGCGATGCGGTCGCGACCGGAAAGTCTGAATCGCCTTCAAAGTGGTGACAACTAAAGAGGTTGCAACCTAAGCGAAGTACGTGGCGAGATTGCAACATAAGGGAACGACAACAAGGTTGCGACGTGAGACTAAGGTCGTGACATCAATTCTCGAGAACAACTGAGCCAAAGAGGTCACGACCACAATTGAGGTCATGACCACTAATGAACAAAGTTGTAATAAACTAGGTCGCAACTAAAAAAACCTGGTCGAAACTTAACTGGAATAGATAAAGGGAATCCGGGTCGCGACATCAACCTAAGGTCGGGACCTGAGACAGTGATTTGGGCTTTTCTTTTGAGAATTCCACCTAGAGTTTTATTTTGATTAAGCCCCGATTTCTTTTTAACTTGATTATAAATAGAAAGTATTTACAATAGTAAAGTAACTTCCGTCTTCGCACCTAGAAAAGAGGAAAAGAGAACTTCGGTGTATAGTTTAGAGTAAATTTTCTTTTTCTTTCTTTTTATTTTTTATTTTCTTTCTTCTTAAAATTATTTTACGGATAAGATACGTAATTTTGTGCGACTTGATTAGGTGGAATTTTATTTATGATATTTTCTTCTTAAAATTACTGTTATGACATCTAGACAAATTTAAAATTCATTTCTTCTCGAGTTTCATTGTAATTCGGTGCATGTATGTGATCGGTGCTCCATTTTCTAATCGTGTCATTAATTGGAACACGACTTTCTTTGGATTTGATATCTGATTAGCATAGTCTTTTAAAATGGAGAAAATTGTTGGGTTGGGATTTACTTGTAGTGTCGTTTTTAATCGATAAGTTCTAATGGTAGTATCGAATACGAGTTTAAAGTGTATCTTGCTCTGATTTTCGGATGCCCTGCATGACCTGAAGATGGATATTCTGAGGTAAGAGCATTCACTTATGGGTATGTTAGACTACCAGATGAGTTGAGCTACGAAAGTTCATTTTGATAAATCCCCATTCGCTCCATAGTGTGAGTTGGAAGTGTTAACAATATAAATAATCAGAGGTTCACCCCCTCAATCTAAGGGAAGCTCCGTTACATGTTGGCCCGAGATCTAATAAGGAGGAAGAACGATAGATCTGGAGGAGAAGCCACCAATTAAGTGGTAGAAATTTTGCAAAAATCCTAGAAGAGGAAAGCAAAAGATCTGCCATCATCAAGAAATGGGTGTGAAGTATTGAGAAAGAAAAATGCCCAGATCTACGCAGAGAATCGAGAAATACCAGTAGGCTGGTTGATCTTGTCTTTGAGGAAGCGGCAAGGCCTTCCAACAGGTGAATATGGAGAAATCGATTGCAACATTTTAAGGCAATCTTGGACAAATCGAATCCATAGAAACAATAGAAAGTATGCAAGTAGCAGAAATTGTGATTTCATTCATATTATTTGATAGTTTTCATTTCTCCTGGAAACTGATTCGATCGATATTCCCGATTACCACTTATTTTGATCGTTTACCTTTTCTTTTTCTTTTTTTTGTTTAGCTCTTGATTAGTCAATAGTCTAGGATCTTTATTTTCTAAGATAAACTTTCACTGTCGACTTTTAGTCCAAATAGCATAAATTTAATTAGTTGGGGTAGTTAGTCTCTAATTCTTGTCCAATCTCTATGGGAATGATATACGGACTTACATTCAGTTTACTACTTGTATGACACATTGCACATACGGTGTCATAGACTAAGATAATTTTAAATCCTAAGCATCAAGAAAGATATATATAATCAAGCGAATTTATCAATGACATGATTTCCAAGAGAGTGTAAAGCTCTTGTAGTATGTGAATTTGAGGGTTTAGTCTATATGAAAAGACAAACAAGTTTGATGGCTGGATTGGCGAGTTGAAAGGTTGAATAGATCAATATTCCTAAAAAAGAAATGTAAAATTTGGACATTTTCTAAAATTTTATAAAAGAAAGACCAACGACACACAACGTGGTTGTATCGACCAACGATCTTTAACAAAGCAAGTTAAAATAATTTTTTAATTCCACTAATCTATTAATGCAGTGTGTTTCAATTTAAAGAAATCCTTTAATGCTGAGGCAGGATTCGAGGACACATTGCCTGATGAAATCTTGGGTGGAAAGAAACGCTCGAAGAACTTAGAAAAAGCCCAAAAGCAGAGAAACTCTGACCATGTGAATGAACCTTGACCAGAGACAAAGGAAACGAGGAATGACGGCAGAGAAGGCCTCCTGTACTAACCTGATGAAGAGTTTATGGAGCTTATATTTCGGAAAGAATATTCTTATACCGATCGAGACCCAGAGCCCCTCACCCAGGTAAGATACAGACAACCGGAACTAAAGCCGGCATTAACAATGATCATGACAACATCGGTTCAGCCTTGGAGCTGATAGGCACCTAGGTAGATTTCTCGGGATGAAAACAAATACGGTGAAGCTAAATGGTGTGGGGCCGAGGTGATAAAACAACATCTTCCATTTTCTTAAGGATATGGTAGCCCACATGGTATGAGTCATTACCATATGGTTGAGGAGTTGATGCCAGGAAGAAATTTGGTGGAAGCATACTTGGGCAGGTTCTTTTTCCTCTAGTCCTCTCACCTCTGAGAGAAGAAAGAGATAATAGTGTTCTGATAGGGGAAGATGAGCTTATATAGCTGGGAGAGATTGAGAAGTGGCGAAGGGTGCCGTCGTGATTGATTTAAAGCTTCGGATGGATATAGTGTATCATGACTTGAATGATACATCTAAGGGCATCATTGATGCTTCATACTGTGGAGCATTCAAAAGAAAAAGTTCTGAAGAGGCTAGGGATGTGATAGAAGACTTGGCCAAGTGCAATATGAAGGCTCCATCTGAGTTTTCAAGGGGTAATAGCAGAGGAAAGAGGTCATGGGGTGAGTCTGATGACAACTATAGGCAAAGTTAGATGCCATCATGCATGGGATGGGCAAATAGAAATAAAAATGCACCTTGCTCATGAGATAGGAAGCGGTGGAAGAAAACAATGAAAATCTTTGAAGTACCTGTGAAAGAGGACTCTTATGGGGTTGAGGAGGCTGAAATCACGTGAATGAACCAAGAAGTTACCATTTCAAGCCAAATCTGGCTTTGCCACTTTGCTTATAATCGACACTAAGGAATAGCAGGAATTTCTCCTTTATGGTGGAGCGCCACGAGGCCAGGCTGGACGGAATCCTCAGCGGGGATGTCAATACGAGGTTCGGCTGGCGACATCTGAGGGTGGGCAAGAATGACTATCGGGGTCATAGAAGGATGACCATTTGAAGAACAAATCTTGCGGTTCATGGGGGACAACAGTTGCTAGACGAGAAATTATCGACTTGAAGCTTTCAAGTCACGATACTTAAGTGTTTGAGAGAATCCCAGTGCCTCACTAAACTTGGGGCACAAATTAGACGGGTTGGCCATGCCATCGAGCAAAGTACATTTCTTAATTATTTGGAAGGAATCGAAGGATTGCATGGAAGTTAGGTTAAGAAGTGGTAAAGAGAGTGGGAAGCGATATATATGAGAAGAAAGAAAGAAAGAGGCGATATGAGAACAAGAAGACACTAAAGGAAGGAGAGAGATGATGAGCTTAAAGTCATCTATTTTAGTCCATTTTACGATCTATTTTATCTAAAATGAGTTATGTCTGCAAACATGGAATAACTAACAGGCGACATATACTTGAGGTCGAAAGAATAATTTTTTGCGGAAAAATGAGGCGGAAAGGTGGATGGGCGTTAATGATATAATTAGATTTTGAAACCAGTTTCTGTGGAAAGGAGCACAAGGATGAGGACGTTTAGTGAAGTCTTGACATGATGAAATGCATGTTGAGGTTCGCGGCTTGGTAGGCTTCCCAGTATGAATGAAGCAATTGAAAACAAAATGAGAGTGGGAGGCGAAGAAACTCAGTCGAGCAATCAGTGAAGAAGAAAGACATGATGTCGCGACATGCGGATCTGTAGCGACATCAACGAATCGGAAGCAATGTGACATCGACACGAGGAGAAGAAATTGCGACGACATCAGCTCCGAAGAGAAGAGAGAAAGAAGGTCGCGACATCATTGAAGTCGCGGCCGATAATAGTGAAAATTGGCGTGACCTTGGCCTTGGCGACAACAATTTCTGAAGAGTGACAGCGATGGCGGTGGCGACAATGATGGCGATGTGACAACGGTTGTAGAAGAGAAGGTCGCGGCAACACACGGATGTCGCGAGCATCGAACCACAGACGGTTCGCGGCTGACATCAAGGCGTGGCGACATCAACTACGAAGGGAAATTAGTGACATCATTCGGTGGTCAAACAACATTAGTAAGAAGAAAGTCGCGACAACATCAGAGGAGTGCGACAACCACTCTGAGAGAGAGAAAAGTCGCGACAACATCCACTGTCAGCGACATCAAATCTGATTAAAGTCGCGGCGATCCTTAGGTATCGGCGACGCCGACTCCCACAAAGCATGTAGCGACCAAACAAAAGGCTTATGCGGCAAAGGCCGAGACAACGAGAGGTCGCGACAGGGACTCGATGTCGGCGATCAACTAAGCTGGGCGATTAACGAAATCCACAATGAGGTACATGAGTGGGGCCCAACTTGAACACGTAAATACACGGTGCTGTGTGAAACGCGGCTCTTGGCGGCTGGAAGAAATGCGGAGTTCTTTGAAGGCTCTGTATTTTTATTTTTCTTTTTCTTTTCTTTTCTTTCTTTTGTTTCGTTTTTCTTTCATTTATTTTAGATTAGATTAGTTTGTATTTAGTTCTAATTTGGATTTGAGCGTTAGCGGTAAAGTTGAAGTGAATAGTAGATGTATATTTCTTAGATGCATCTGGTTGTTTGAATTAGAGACAAATTAAGGATTCGAACACCAGGTTTAGATTTACGGTGGTTTTCTTGATCGGCAAAGCCAATGTATGGTATGTCCGATGAATTTAGAAACCCAGCTTTCCATTGAATTGACGTTATTGTCGAGAGAAATAATCTTTCTGCGATGTTTTGTTCATAATAGCTGAACGGATATTAAATCGACTATTGACTGCGTGTTCTTGGAATTGATCCCAATTTAAATTCTGTTGTACCATAACGAGGTTGTTTAGGCTCGATTTCTGAGAGACCTCTGGGTGACACAGAGAGCATTCACAGTAAAAACAATTTGGCGGAAGGTATTTGAACATGAATTTAACTTTGATCTAATCACTTCTTGTATATTTAAAATCAATACATCTCTTCTAAGCAGCTTAGGGAATAAGTTGAGTGAGTTATAAATTCAGTATCTGAAGAGTTCACCTCAATTCGAATAGTGAATTCGATCCAGTGTTGGGATATGATCAAGGAAGAATAATCTATTCTAATTTTGAGGGTGAGGGAACCAGGTATAGTGCAACCTCGTGATGACTAAATTGAAGGGCTGGATTCTGATCCATGTTGTGGGTATGAAGTGACTGAAGAAAAATCTTCAAGAACAAGGCTACTAGTTTTAAAGTAGTTATTTCACCCTCTCAGAACGAGAGAAACGCTTAAGGTGAGATGATGAACTGTGGTTTGAGAGATCTAGTCACACTATATTAATCCTGACTAGTTTTAAAGATCCGTAGTTCAAAACCAAAGATGCAAAGATAGACCAGGAATTAATTCTTCACAACAGCTTCCATTATTCAATGTTTTCTTTAGAGATAACTGCAAATCTAAATTTAGTTATTTTGATATTTCAATATCTTCCATCTATTTATTGTTCATTCATTTTTTTCTTTACATCATTCATTTCAAGCTTGCAAAGCAAAATCTCATTATCGCATATCGCCCAAATAGTATGGAGCTTAAGTGTTGGGGTAGTTGATTGAAAATTTCGAGATCTCAAGTGGGATCGGGAGACCGACTTGCAATCCATTTTATTACTTTACACTGCTGGTGCACTTCATAAAGATCGGACTCAAACCACATTGCAATAGTTTACCGTTACAAAATATCTTTTAATCAGCGATACACTTTAAGGAACTCACACTCAAGTTTAATGGTTTATTTACCGAGGATTAGATATACATAGTCCTTAGTGATAACGCCATAAATTTAGGTAACATCAATGGTCCGGGCCAACGCTTTATGGCGCCGCTTGCCGATTAGATAATAATCTTTGGTAATTGTTATGCACTTGTGCAGCATACTATGATCCGGGCCAATGTTTTATGGGCCGCTAATGACTAGATAATAATATTTGGTAATTGTATGCACTGCAAGACACTGATGATCCAATAACAAAGTTTTATATGCCGTCGCCGGGGAATCAAAGACTTAGTAAATCAATATTCGTGACTTAAAGAAGAAATGCTAATTTGGACATTTTGAAGTAAAGAACAAAAGAAGCTTTTCGCGCTGGTTATTTTTAGCCACTAACCTTAACAAAACGTTATTGAAAATATCGGTTGACCACTGATCTTAATCCGGTTAATGTAAGTGTTTTGATTTTGTGTGGACAAAATTTTAATGCATGTCATCGTAACACCGATCTGATTCCAACAGATACGACTGTAGAGAGAACACCTGCTTGAGAAAGATAAAGAAGGCGTAAAACTCAACCATGGCGCATTTAAAGACAGATTTAATGAAGCACATAGAGAAGGTGCTAAGGCCTCCAATCATCGATACCGTGGAGGACTTCTCGAAAGCCTCGATTATTCAAGATGAGTACTCGCAATCTGTAAATACTATTGATGCAACAATTTTGAACTAAACCAAAGACTATCATAAATGGTCCAGCAACATCGGCCATCGGTCATCCCAATCGAGACTAAACGAGCACCTCGAAGATTGTGATGGCTAACACAAGAGGTCAATGGGGTGAGACCGGGTCATCAAATTGCATCTATTCCCATTCTATCTAAGAGATACAGCTACATGGTATGAATTTTACTATGTTCGCTGATACTTGGGAGGAGTTAGTAGAGGCCTACTTTGCAGATTCTTCCCCCCATCCCTCACCTCGTAGAAGCGGAGGGAAATCATTGTGTTTCGTACAGGGAAGATGAAAGCCTGTATGTAGCTCGGGAAAGATTCAAATGGTTGTCGAGAAGATGCCCACGATGGGATAGATTCAAGATCGATGGATGACATATCAGCCTTGAATGATATATTTCAAAGGGATCATTGATGCTTCATGTTGTGGAGCATTCGCTTAAAAAGTCAAGAGGCAGAAACATTGAAGACTGCTAATGTAATATGAAAAACCTTCGAAGCTTTCAAGAGGAAGCGCAGAGAAAGGGGATCATGGAGCCGAGCAAGATGACCCATGGAGGCCGCTGAGATGTCATTATGCACAGGTCGAGAAGCAAGAAAGGAGACAATACACGCCTACGATAGGAGCGCTTGAAAAGAGTTATTGGAAAGGGCGCGACCGGAGCTCAAGAACAATTTATGATGTCAAGAGGTTAAGTATCTGGTGAGCCAAGAATTACTCATTTCAAACCCAATACTAATCCTGCCAAATATTATTATCACACAAGACTGAACCATGAGAATCCTCTATACGGTGGGAGGCTTCACAAGGCCCAAGGCATGGACACAACCTCAACAAAGCATATCATCAACCACCAAGGTTCCAGCAAGAAATGAGGAAATGAACACATAAATGAATATCAGTGGTCGGTGAGGGCCCAATCTTTTGAAGAACGATGCCGATTTCATGGGGATAATAAGAAGTTGTTGAACTCCATGAACAAAAGCTTGCATAATTGAAGCAATCAAGTACCAATTCTCAAATTTTCAACACCACCACATCCCCCGAAGAACTGGAGACACAAGTGGTGGCAATTGCCCTAACCCCGCAGCCGAGGAAAGATACCTCCCAAGTGACACAAAGAAGAATCCAAAAAGACGCATGGCTAAGGTACTAGGGAGTGGAAGGAGTTAGTGAAAAGATGAAAGAAAAATGACAAATGCAGAAGAAGAAGAAAGCCTGTAAAAGGAAATAAGACCTGAGAAAAAGAAAGAAGGAGGATTGTAGAAGGATACTGCTGCCTAGATTCATCTATTTCACATAGATTGCGTAAATCAAGGATGAGGAGCAAGCCAGGGGCGTTTTTTGAAAACCTTCTGGCTAGAGATCAAGATTCCTTTACGTAAGTGGTGACCGATGCCATTATATGCAAATTCTATGACACAAGCAAGGCAAGAAAAGAAAGATAGTAGAAGAAGGGATTGTGGTTAACTACTATTTGCAAAGGCTGTGATAAAAGAAAGAATTGCCGTAAAGATGAAGATCCGTGGAGTTTTGGCTACCCTGCATCATTGAGGTTGACTCCGTAGAAGCTCGCCAGATCGTGAGCTAAGATAAACTTGATGCCTCTTCTCGCTGCTAATTGTTTGGGAGGTTATTCCCACCACTATTACCTTCAAATGGCGCATGTGACGATGGTAAAACCCCAAGGAGTCATGGAAGATGTCGGGTCAACGCGGGAAATTTGTTTTCCCAGACTTCATTATTCGACATGGAAGAAGATTCACAAGTACCGCTACTGGGAGACCATTCTAGCCACCGAGCTGCCCGACGCCATGCAAAAGTGAGTTCACCTGAGGGTTGGAGAGAAGTCAAGCCAGGCTTTAACCCGATCAAAGCATGCGTAATATAGATAGACGTAGAAAATTGCAAATGTAATTGATAATGTTCATACTCCACAACTCGATGTTCACAATGATTGTAATGCTCAAATTTATCAATGAAAAAGAGATGAATTCTGCAGATATTGAAGATGATCACTCATTGTCCATACAACAATTTCATTCTATAGAAACTCCGTGTTGAGCCTACAAAATAGAAATGACAAAGGGGAAAAATAATGAAAATGGGAAATTCATCAGTTAAATCAATAAGAGGGTCACTACAAAGAATCACAAGTCATTTAAAGATAGTTATCAGGAATCACCAAAGAGATGACCGATTATCTCTAGACTTAGTGATGATGAGTGAATCAGAGGTTGTCGCAGAAATCTTAAAGAAGCATAAAGAGTCTTATGTTTGTCCATCACAGAATTGAAGGGTAATACCATCAATTTGCATGCACGTACCATATAAGAAACTTCAAATATCTATAGAACATCAAAAGGAGACCGAATCCAGTTGATGAAGGAAGTGGTCGTGAGCGAGGTACCAAATTGCCGAATGTTGGTTTTATCTATGCACTTCAGACAGCGTCCTCAGCCTACCATGTGGTTCCAAAGAAGTGGTGGGCTTATCGTGATCCGCAGAATGAGAAAAATGAATTGATTCCAACAAGAACAAAGGGATGTGATGGAGGGTATGATTGATTACGTAGCTGAACACAACCACTGTAAAGATCATTTCCTCGCCTTCATTGATCAAATGTTGATGTGATTACAGACACCCTCATTTTCGTTGATGGGTATTCAGATAATCAGATTGTTATTGCACCTCGAGGACCCAAGAGAAGACCACATCACATGCCCCTATGGTACCTTTGCCTTCAAAAGTGATGCCATTCGGGCCGTAACGCTCCCGCTACATTCCAAAGGTGTAAGGATGTCGGATGCACTGTCAAGAGGTTATGGAAATTTTATGGATGACTTCACCGTATGATCCGGGCTTGATCGTTGTTTCTGAAGAACCCGAAACAGTTAAGCCAAAGATGCCAAGACAAATACCAATAATCACTGGGAAAATGCCATTTGCAATGTAAGGTATTGTTCTGGGCATAAATACCGCTAACGATCGAGGTAGACCAATCCAAGGTAATCCATTATCAAACTCTTGCACCACCTACCATGCGAAAAAGCGAGTAAGAAGCTTCGGGGCATGCTGATTTTATATAGGAGATCTCATCAAAAGACTTCTCAAAATAGCCGACTACTATGCAGACATCGAGAAGAATTCAAAGTCAATGGACAAAGACTGAAGCATTATCTAAGCAGAGAGGAAGGAAAAGAAGAGTAACGGCTGGTTCAAGGAGAGAGAGAAAGAATCAAAACAAGAAGTCCAAATTTAAGGACTCAAACTGAGCAAATTGATGGGAGTAAACCATAAAAACCTTTAATTTCTGCTTTTAGATTTTTAATTATCCTTTGATTTTTAGAGCCTTTTCTATAGTTATTATAATGATTAGTTAGTACTTACAGTTAATTTTGTTTAATTGAATCCTACCCGTAATTGTGCTGCGTAGAGGCTTATGCGTAAATGGCTCGCATAAAGAAGCGAATGAACTCCAAACATACCCAGCAACTTCGCGTAAGAGAAACTCACGTAAAAAAAAAAAAAAGGGGAGCATTCCTTCCCTATATAAATTTCAGAAATTTGAATTGAATACATTCTTTACCTCGTTGTGTGAAATTGGTTTGTTCGATGATGAGAATCAAGTTAATTGATTAAGAGAAAGTTGTTGTTCATTAAATTTAAGGCAAAAAATTGCAGACCACGCTGCGATAAAAACTTATGTCTGATATTAAACTCAAGTCACAACAAAAGTTGATGTCGTGACTTAGTCAATGCCGGCGAAGAACAACAAGGATGACGCCGCAACTAAAGTTCAGGAGAAAAGAATCTAGGTCGCCACAAATTTTGGGTCGCGACAAGCATTAATCCTTCGTATAAAGAGAGGTCGCGACAACCCGACAATGTCCTCGAGATGCCCGATGTCGCGCACCTTAAGAGACGGTTCCTCCCACGGATAATTTATGTCGCGACAAAGAGTGATACAATTGCCAACCGGGCGCTAATTTTGCCTAAATTTTAATGATAGCGCACACTCTCACTCAATTTAAGTCACATAAGCATTAATAAATGAAATCATAAATACCACCATAATAACTCGACCGGAGAATCGGCTGAGAAACTCTTCCCATTGTTATTCTTCCTCGATGTTAATTCAACTTCTTCATTTTCAGATATTCTTCGATTAGATTCTTGCAAACCCTAAACTAAACTTCTCCTAAAATCTTCTGATTCCTCCCAATGGTCGGAACTCAGACCCTTTCGTCCTCGACCCGACGAAATCATGTGGAGGAACATGTCAAACTGGCGAGCGGTTCATCCAGAACCCGAGTCAACCAATTGCAAGGGAATAAGCATACAAGGGGAATGACAAGGCGATGGAAGAAGAAGAAGATGCGTTTGTGTCAGAAGAGGCTAGTGTTAACATGCAGAGGTATTATGCTGATAAAGGGCTCGCTGAGAGAGAGGACTAGCAACCCTATTTCCTTTCATGAAATGATAGAACAACGAGGATGGAAAATTTCTCAAGCACCGTGAGGCTCCTGATATGCAAAGAAGGGTCGGGAATCTCTACCTAACTTCAGGAAGAAAGGACAACTCTCAGATTTGAATGTGAGCTCGGGTTCTGACGAGGCAAAATACATTAACGAGGTGTACGGATATGGTGGCAAAGGCATAGCCCAAATTTAAGAAGCTTCATGCAGAAGCAAACCCGAACCATGAGAAGATTGGTTTAAAATTGGGATGTATTGCAAGGTTCAATGGGATCAAGAGAAGGAGCACCAAAGACAATCTGGCATGCAGAGGCTAAGGTATGGTTTTATTTCGCGCCTCGTGTTAGTTCCAACCAAGCAGGCGCACGCGAAGGGAAATGTGAAGCCATCAATATGTACATGCAATAATCGTAGCGGTACAAGCTCAACGAGCAAGTGGATACCCATATTAAGATACCATGCGAGGGAAACAAAAGTAGGTTTGATCCTCATCCAACAACAATCACTAAAGCTTTGCTCGGGGCGTCGGGTGAAGGGAACATAAGTAAGAAGAGGTTCCTGCAAGGTTTCACTATTAACCCAACTAGGGGTAAGTAAGGGGCCAAGGAATTTGAAGAAAAAAGGGATCATGGTGGAAGTGTGATTCTGGAAAGAAGAGAGAATGAAAGACAAAGAAGAGATTACTATTCGGCTTGGGGATCATGAGAACAAAACCCAGAACACACAACCTAGAATACTGAGACAGGCTCAAAAGTGCAATTTTGAACCCTATATTATATAGGTTTTGAGTGCTTGCGCACCAATCACAATGCCACCTCGAAGTGTTCAAGTCTTTTTAGTATCACTTATGCCGCTAGAGGTTATTTTCGGGTCGCTTTTGCGTGTTTTCGCTACGACTACGGGAGTTCAATATCGTAGATGTATGACGACCATGAAGTTTGAACTCAAGTAATACCATCAACCAGCCCAAGAATCAATGAAAACCAAGGCAAAGTGAAGAAAAATTGATGCGCTTGAAGACAGATGGAAATGCAAGGAGATCAACGCTCGGAATTTTTCGCTAGAGTTGGCGGAAAATTCGGGCCAGATTTCATAAAAATTTCAAGAACCCTAGCTAAATTGCCAATTTTGCTAGATCAAACTAAGCTATTTAGGCACTGCTCCTTAGCTTAAATTTTGTATTACATCACTGTACTGTTAGCTTACCTCACGGCTAGCGAAATTACCTAGCTTTAGCGGTAAATTTCCTCAAGTTGGCGTATGCTCGTGATTTTCATACCTAGCGAAATTTCTTCAAATCTAGACAAATTTTCTCGCCTGCCATGCTTTTTTGTATTTAATGTTAACCGTACTTCTCAAATCTCCTAGGTATTACTTGTCCTATAACTTAGCCAAATTTGTAGGTTTTTTGGTATTATGTATTGAGGTGGTATCTATATGCAACCCTCTTTTTTGTAATAAATATGAGAATTTCGGGAGAGAAGCGGATTGGTGCTTTATTTTTGTCTCGTTTTTTTAGGTTTTGCTTTTCTCTCTTCTCTCCTCTTCTCTTATTTTCTGGTTGCCAAACACCCTCTTTGAGGACAGACAACTCAAGAGATGCTTGGCTGTTTCCTTTCTTGAAAGAGGAAGAAAGAAGTATGGCAGGCATATATGTTGTCCTCTTGTATTAAAAGCTAGGTACCGGTGGTTTATGACTCCCATCTTCTCAAATTAGGGTTGAATAGCATTGAATGTTATTGATTTGGCCACTTCCATGCTTTAGGATACAAGGTATACTTAATGCTAGATGCACCGTGGTTCTTTAGGATGGTCTTTACGAGCCTCTCAAATGATATTTAAATGCTGTGTGGTTTCAAACAAGAAAAGGGCCATGGTGCATACTACTTGTGTTGACTCAAATAGAGTTGTTGTTAGGGTGAGGTTTGCTAGTTAAACATAGATTCGTTATGCCTTTGGACTATAGGTTGCATGTCATAACAATGCGAGATAAAACCCGAGACACTTGTTTGCCCTCTAACTTACCAAGTTAGTGACCTAAATCTTCAAAGTTAACTTTTCACACTTTATTTTCGCTTTTACAATTTCTCGCTTTCAACCTACTTCCACCGTTTTGAAACAAAAATCCAAAAAGTCCAAATAGAAAGCCTACTTCGTGCACTTATGCAAATCATTTTTAGGATGAAAACTCATCCCCTGCAGGTTCGACCCTATACCAGATCGCAAAAAGAGTCGACTACTAAGTAGGAGGAACTTAGGTATATACCTGCTGATTCATTCAGCCTGACAAATGGATCAAATGCAGGCGCCATGGCCGGGATGGTGCCAAACTACTAATGGTGGTGTTAGCGTACTTGTGATCAACATCACAAGAGTGTAACCTTTTACTTCTTTTTGCTCTCAAGAGTAGTGAATCGGGGACTGCTTCACTTTTCGCTAAGGTTTTAATTTTGTTAGCTAACACAACCTTTTGCAAGCTTTCTTGTTGGTTCTTTTGTTGTCTCTATAATTTGTAACACAGGTTTATGCAACAAAGGAGATAGAGACATATCGCAGATTGCATAGAATCAAGATACAACCGACTCAAATGGCTGAAGTCAACATACCTAGATACCATGGATCCCATACCGAGGAACAACAAGAGGTCACTTGAACCCCCATGAACTAAATGCTTATAGAACTGGCAGAGGGATCACATCCACCTCCCAGAGTTAGTGCCCCATCCCGTATCATTCCTCCCACCAAGAAGCAGGTAGTGAGAGGCCTTATTTGTACCCTACTCCCACATATCATGGTATGGAAAATGAAAACCCATACACTCAAGGTTAGGGATTTTGAGGAGGTTTGCACCACCTTTCAAGGAAGGTATGATGGACATGGATTTGCTGAAGTTTAAAGATTTATTGACCCTAAAAGTGGAATCAAGTAGCTGTGCAGGTGTAGAATTCCCCAAGAAGTTCTTCAAGCTCTAAGACCTCAATAATTTGAAAAAGACAAATTTATACTACCTTGCAGCTCAAGATGGTGAGAGATTTTACCAAGGTTGGGAGAGAGATTTATGGAAACCACGGCTGTCATTCACATCAAGGGTTTTGACACTTGATGTCGTGAACCACTTCTAATATGATGAATGTCCCCACCTATGAAACAATTGTTGGAAACCATGTGTGGGGTAACTTTTTAGCATCCCGATGAGTTATGGATTTTATGGAACTATGTGAATAAACCTCCAAAATTGGGATGAACTCTAGTCCCTAGAGAGCCGAAAGGCCATTGAACCACCCAAGGGGAGACAAGTACGCATTTTCTGAAGACACAGAGATGAAAGCAAAATTGATCAGTTTAACTCAAAGAATGGATGATCTGGAAAGGAAAAACCAGCATGAAATACAAACAGTAAATGAGTTATCTTCATCCCAATTTTCTTGCTTCACTTTCAAATAAATAATTACCCTGCGAGCACCGCCATAGCATGCCCATGCCATAAGTCACAATAAACCAACCATAGATGCTCCATGTGGTAACATTAATAACCCTAATTGGAGAAATTGTTCAAATTTGCAGAAACTAAACCTTGCATACGCCCTTTAGGAAGGAAGAAGGGGGCCTGATTCACTTCAAACAACAATGACATGCTCACTATCTTCTCCTGCTGAATGTGCAATCTCGAATCTAAGCAAGGTGGTAGGCATATTTCGAAGAACAGAAGGTGCTGAATGTCCAAATCGAATGTGAAAATTGAAGCAAAGAAAGTTCACCAACAAACAAATTGGACAATATGCATTTGGAGATCTCAAAATTTTCTAATCAGCAGTTGCAGAGTTCTGAAAAAGGGAAGGCTCCCTTCCAAGCACAACAATATCAGAAAGTGGTGGATAAAACAGGACTGACCGAGGACTTAAATGCACAACCGATGAAGTTAAGGCGCTGTACTTTACTAAGTGGTAGGAATTAAACCAATAAAGATTAAAGCCGATCGTCACCATTATGGTCAACCACTTGCAGTTAACCTGCCACTGACAAGTGAAGAAGTGGTAGAGATTGAATACCCCCTCCCGCTTCCAGAGGTTATCCGGGAAGAAGAAACATTCTGTTAGCAAACAAATGTTGGAAGTATTATGCAAGTGAAAGTCAATATTCCTCTCCCCATATGATTAAACGTTCCTACTTATTTAAAATTCTTGTGCGATTTGTGCACCAGAAAAAGTGGTTCAATGTAACAAAAGGCCTTCTTTTTAACTGAGTGTAAGTTACAGCGCCATTATAGTGAGCAAGACCCGGAAGAAGTTATGGGCGACCCGTGGATGTCCTGATCTCGTGAATATTGAGCATAAGCGCTTGAGAGCAATCGTTAGACCGAGCGAAAACTGCTGTCGCATTTCATGCGTACAAGCAACTGGCCTGGGTGAACTCGAAACCCACTTCCATCACACTTTCGCCGACAGTCTATTAAAATACCAAAAGGAACCATTGAGGACGTTCTATACAAGTGAGACGATTTACTATCCATTAGATTTTGTCGCACTTGATACATGTGTAACCGCTGCAATGGGACCATAATCCGTGGCCCATCATTTAGTGGAGACCGTTTTTTATTACTTCCAAATGCAATCATCAATTGCTCCGACGGAGTCATGCAACTCACATTTGGAAGACCTGAACTCAATATTTTCATTTGGGTAAAGGCATATGCACTTCCTGAGGAGGATGACTTTGAAGAAGTCTGTGATTTTAGATAACATTCTGAAGAATGGAAGTTAACCACCAGTAGTGCAAGAGATATTAACTTCGTAGTTATCCGATTGCCTTGAAAGCAACATGAATTTCAAGAAATGAGCTTAAAGGCTGTGGCACTGAGAAGAAGAATAGAAATTTTGCTCTAGTGATCTAATGAACCAAGGAACCCTCAACGCTAACTCAAGCCCTTCAATTTATTTAAAGAGGCATTGGCGTAAATGAGCGCGCCCGCCAGGATTTTTCAATGCTAATCCACCGGCATAAGAGTATAATCTCCCCAGATCTTCTCAAAAAGAACAAGACATTGGGATGGAAAAATTTCTGATCCGAGTAAAGGCATAAACTGGTCAATTCAAGACTCATCACATCTATTTAGAAGAGGAGTTCAAATGTTGCAACCCCCAACGGAGATTGAATCCCCATCTACAGGAAGTAGTTCGTGTGGAGGTCTTGAAATTGCTCCAAGCTGGTATCATTTATCCCATTTCTGATAGCACATGGGTTAGCCCAACTCAGGTAGTGCCTAAGAAATCAGGAGTAACAATTGTGAAAAACGAGAAGGGTGTGAAGAATTGTCTACCCACTTTCATGTCCGCTGGAGAGTGTGTATAGATTATAGAGTGGCTCAATGAGGTGACACGGAAAGACCACTTTCCATTGCCGCTCATCGATCAGCTCCCGAAAGAGCCGACACCCCTTCTATTGCTTGATGGGTATTCGCACTTCCGACAGAAATTGCCCTTAAGATCGAAAGACTACTTTTACTTGTGCATTGCACGATGCTTATATAGAGGAGAATGCGCCTGGGCTTTGTGTAACGCCTCAGCCACTTTTCACGCATGCCAAGATGTTCAAGGACATGGTAGAGTCGTGATAATGAGGTATATGGATGATATCACCATATATGGAAGTATTTTGAAGAATGCTTAACCACCTTTAAGCTATTTGGTGTGAGGTGCATAGAGAAGAATTTGTGCTTGGGGAGAAATGCCATTTTATGGTAAACCAAGTAATTGTAAGCACATTATTTCAAAGGGGGAATTGAAGTTGATAAAGCCAAGATCACATTATTTCCAAATTGCCGCCCAACAATGTGAAACAATGACAATTCTTCTTTGTCATGCAGTTTCTAACACCGGATGATTCATTAAAGATTTTTCAAAATCACAAACCGCATGCTTCAAGAGAAGGATGCCAAATTCGTTTGGGAGAAAGATTGCCAGAAGAGTTTTGAAGAACTGAAATTTCATTTGACCATCGCCCCAATTGTCCCGAGAGCACCTAATCAGAGAAGCACATTTTGAGGTAGAGATGCGCTGATGCGAGCGATCTTGCTGGCAGAGCAAGACGGGCCAAAGAGAAGACGGGAACCTCATGTGGTGTATTATGCAAGCAAAACCCCCGAATGATAAAGAGGAATTATAAACACTACGTAGAAAGAGGCTACTTAGTAAAGGTATATGCCTGATAACCTGGAAAGATATCAGTTTTGGGCTAATATAGCGTCATTTTTACAGATCATTCCCGCTGAAATATTCTTAACCAAACAAAATAAAAAGCAAGACTCATCCTGGGTTCTGTTACTGCCAGAGTTCAACTCGGTAATTTAGAGATAAGAAAGGGTGGAAACGTGGTGGCGCATCACGGTCCGTCATGTTAACTATAGCCCACCTACACCTCTCCACTGGGCCCACCTATTAATGATGAATTTCCAAGAATCTCCTAATGCATTCGAGAAGTGCTCCCCAGTTTTTCCACATTGCCACTTTCATCACAGAGAAATCCTAACCGAGTGGAAAGGACAGATAGAAATATTTTTTACAACCATTCCTATTATTGGGAAGAGCAGCCTTTCCATTCAAATACTCCGCATCAAATCATCGTAGAAATGTGCACCGAGGAGAACACGAAGGAATTTTAAACCATCACATGAGAGGTTTGTGGTGGTCATTTTGCTTCCCGTAAAAATAAACATGAAGCTACAATGGGAAAGCTTCTGATCGGCCTTCCTTATTCATGAAGCACACCAAATGTGCCGCATGTGACAGATGCCAAGTTCGGGAAGTCACCATCGTCATATGATGCCTTTTTGAACCCAATTTTGTTCATGAATTATTCGATGTGTAAAGGCATCGATTTTATAGACCTTTCCTCACACATGGTCATACGTATTTTGGTGGGAGGAGACTAAGTCTCCAAATGGGTTGAAGCAACCCCAGAAGACCAATGACAAAGAGGGTAATTAAATTCTTGAAAGCCAATATCTTTTCCAGGTTCGGGGTAACCGAATCCATTATTGGCAAGGATGGAGGTTCTCATTTTTAATAAACCATTTGAAAACCTCATGGCTAAATATGGTGTGAACACAAAGTGGCCACCCCTTACCATCTCAAACAAGTGGTTGGCAGAACTTGCCACCGTGAGGACAAGACCATTCTAATGAAGGTGTTCCAACAGAAAAATTGGTCTATCAAACCACATTCAAGTAGCCTACGTGATAGCCTTTCAAACAATCCGGAATGGGTCCCCTTATCGTATTGGTTCATGGTAAGGCTCAGTCACCTGCAAAGTGGGAGATCGAAAATAGCACATGGTGGGCAATTAGTTGAACATGGACCTGGTAAGGCACGTCGTGAGTCAAGAGAACTTGATCTCACTGACCGAAGAAATACCAATATGCCTATTTGAATCTCAAGATTGCAAAGGAAAAATCAGGTAAAGATGCATGATCAAAATGATAACCAGGAAGACTTAAAGAGGGAGACTGTTCTTTTATACGACTCCAAACTCCATCTATCGCGTGCAAGCTCAAGTCACGATGGACAGGTCCATTCATGATATGGTCCAACAGCATGCCCCCAATCTGGTCGATTTAATCAATCCGCATGATAATGTGGTGTTTAAAGTCAATGACGTGGTGAAACTCCATACAAAGCCACAGTTGAAGAAATTCTCCCGCTTGACCTCCCCAGCCCTGCACAATCCTCACCATACTGGGAGTTTCGCAAAGGTAATTTCATGCCCACATGTCCTCGATGTGTTCGTTTGTTTTCCTTGAGGCCCACACAGGCCCCCAAACCTCTAAAGGTAATTTGCATATCATGTTTTGTACCTTTACCATAAATGTTTTTTCTTTTCAACTAACACACTGAATTGCATACAATTGGACAATTGAATTGCTTATGTTGGGAACAAAGCACTTTTTGTCACCTCTATGTTAGAACAAATTCCATGCTTGAAACAATTTCGTCACTGGCAAATCAAGATGCTCAACTTGAAATTTATTCCTGCGTTAATCACACACACTGCACTCCAGACATTCTAATAGGTTGCGAATTTGTTTGTCTCCTTTCTTGCAAAGCCGCCTTAGCATGTTGGCAACTCAGGATAGTTTTGAGTTACCCACATTTGAAGAAACTACAATGTTGCTCTAAAAAAAGGAAAAAGAAAAGAAAAATCAAAAAGAAAAGAAGAAGTCGTAAGCTACGAAACCTGAGCACCTAAACCAGGGGTGTATGGCGAAGACTTTGAAACCCCGATGCCCTAAGCCTTAAGTGGTTGGGAGTCATCGATTTGTGTTCGATACTATTGCGTGGATAAAGAGTCTAACTAATTGTGCTTGATTTTCAAGTCATACTGAACCGGGTGAAGCCTGTAGAGTCAGGGTCAAGTGATCCTTTTGGCTTGATGCCCCAAATTGAATTGGCTGGGGAGTCATCGGTGGACCTCGCCATAACGGACTTTGGTGAAGCCGAATTTTGCCATTGCTCTCACAATGTAGTTGAATAAAGAAAGAAGTGCGTGAATCATCCTTATCTAGGTCGTTCAATACCTTAAGGCCATGTCAGTGCTAGGTCGGGGGAGGAGACAAGCAATTTATTGGCTTAATTCAGGTTATGAGTATAAAGAACCATTAGACTAGTGGAAATTCAAGTTGAGAATCATGGAGCCAAGATTGACCTAGAATTGTCGCCTGTATGGATTTAGTTCTTTCATATCACGCCATAATCGTGGATGTCAATTTTCGCTTAAAAGCAATGTTTATATGTACATATACCTTTGAATCATAAACTTTTTCAAATCACTACATGCATCTCCTTTTGTTTTTGCATTGCTGGCGTGACTACAACGCGCTTCGTTGGGTGATTAGCGCCCAAAGTGTACTCAACCAACCCCATTTGATAGGTTTTGAGTGCTTGTGCACTAATCACGCCAATGCATACGAAGTGTTCAGTCTTTTAGTATCACTTATGTCGCTTAGAGGTTATTTTTGGTCGCTTGCAGGTTTTGGCAATATGGGAGTTCAATATCGAGAGATGTATGACGTAATCATGAAGTTTGAACTCAAGTGTCACTGCATCAACCAGCCCAAGAATCAATGAAAACCTAAGGCAAAGTGAAGAAAATTTACGCAATGAAGACGTGATGAAATGCGTTGAGATCAACAGCCCGAATTTTCGCCAGAGTTGCGTAGGCCTTCTTCGGCTAGGGATTGCGAATTTTCGGCGAACCCAGCTAAAATACCGCAACCCAGCTTAAATTGCCAATTTTCACTATCAAAACCGCCGTTAGTAATCGCTCCTAGCCAAATTTTAGAACCATATCATTAAAATTTCGCTGTTAGCTTAAATTTCGCTAGCGAAATTACCCGGCTTAGCGAATCTTCCCTCGTTCGCTTATAAACGCGATTTACCGGCCAAATTCACTATAGCTAAATTGGCCAATATGCTTTTTGTATTTAACGCTAACCGACTTCAAATTTCGTATTACTGTATTCTTAACTTAGCCAAATTTCGTAGGTTTTCTGGGTATTTTCATGCATTGAGGTGGCCTATATGAACCCTCTTTTTGTAATAAATATGAGAACTTCAGTGGAGAAGGCGATTGGTAAAGTTTTTATTTTTGTCTCGTTTTTTAGGTTTTGCTTTTCTCTCTTCTCTCTCCTCTTCTTACTTTCAAGCTAAACATTCCTCTGAGGATGACAACTCAAGAGCAGCCAAGGTTAACTTTCTTTGAAGAGAAGGAAGCTAGTTTGGTGGTAAGATATGCATGTTGTTCCTCTTGTATTAAAAGTTGCTAGGTACCGGTGTAGGTTTATGACTCCCATCTTCTCAAATTAGGGTTATTGAATAGCATTGAATGTTATTGATTCGCCATACTCTCCATGCTTAGATACGGCATACTTAATGCTAGATGCACTGGTGGGTTCTTTAGATGGTCTTACGAGCCTCGAATGATATTTAAATGCTAGGTTTTAAACAAGAAAAGTATTCAGATGCATGCTACTGTGTTGACTCAAATAAGAGTTGTTGTTGGGTGAGGTTTGTTAGTTTAACATAGATCCCGTTATGCCTCGATCATAGGTCGCATGTCATAACGCGGAGGGATAAAACCCGAGACACCAGTCAGCCTAATCCTACCGTTAGTGACCCAAATCTTCAAAGCACTCTTTCACACTTCATTTTCTTCGAAGCTTTTACAATTTCTCGCTGTCCATCAACGCTTTTGAAACAAAAATCCAAAAAGTCCAAATAGAAAGCCTTACCTTCGCACTATGCAAAATCATTTTTGATGAAACCCATCCCCGTGTTCCTCGAATTCTATACCACTATATCGCAAGAGTTTCTGATCACGAAGTAGAGTGAACTTAGGTATATAAATTTTGTTGATCCGGGGCCAGCCTTCATCGTGGCAACGGTAATCAAATGGCGCCGCTGTTCGGGATGGTGCCAAACTACTAATGGTGAAAGTTGAACTGCATTTGTGATCAACACTATGGAAGTAAACTTTTACCTCTTTTTTGTCACTTAGTAGCAAAGAATCGCATCGCTTTCGCCGCTAGTTAGTTTTAATTTTTGTTAGCCAACATTAACCTTTTTCAAAGCTTGTTAAGTTCTTTTTGTTGTCTCTATACTCTTGTAACAGGTTTATGCACGCTGGGATAGAGACACGTACACAGATAGAATCAAGACACAACCTCGACTAGTCATGAAGCCGTTGTACATAACATACCATGATCCCACACCTGGTAACAACAGCTACCACTGAACCCCCATGAATCCAAATGCTTATAGAACCATGAGGGATCACATCCACCTCCCAGAGCACCTATCCCATCATTCCTCCTTCACGTTAGCAGCGTTGAGGCCTTTATTTGAAATCTACTCCCACATATCATGGTATGGAAAATGAAACCACGCACTCATTAGGGATTGAGGAGGGTTTGCACTACCTTCAAAGGTATGATGGGTTATGGACGATTTGCTTTGCCGAAAAGCATTTCCGGCATTGACCCTAGCGACAAGGCCAAGACGGCTAAACTCATCAGACCAGAACTCATTCAAATTTGGGCGTAGTCGCAAAGTGCACTTCGGGTAGTTCTCGTTCATAAGACACAATTTGAAAAGACAAATTTATACCCAGCCAGATGGTGTGAGAGATTTTACTCGCGTTGAGAGATTTATGGAAACCACGCGTTCCACATCATGGGTTTGACACTTGATGTTTGTGAACCACTTATGATGGAATGTCCCCACCATAAACAATTGTTGGAACCATGTGGGGTAACTTTTTCGAGTAAGCATCCTATTGTTGAAGCTATGATTTGTATATGTAGCCGAAACTCCAAAAATCGGATGAACTCCAGTCCTAGAGAGTTTCCCCCTAAAAATTAAGGCCACTGGAAACTCACCCTAAAAAAGATGGCACTATTTTCCAAGGCATGAGATGAAAAAGCAAATTGATCGTACTTAACTCAAAGAATGGATGATCTGGAAATGAAAACCAAGATGAAATACAAACAAGAAATGAGTTATCTTCATCCCACTTTCTGTTTAATTTTTCAGTCAATATTCTTTACTCCTGATGAGCATTCCATGGCATATGCCCATTACAATAACCCAAACCATAGATGTTCCATGTAATATTAATAACCCAATCGTATAGAAATTGTCAATTATTTGAATCAAACTTATAGATATGTCTTTTTATAGATACAATAGTCTTATCTGATTTCAAAACAACAATGTGACATTCTCCAATTATCTTCTCCTCATGGAATTGAATAACTGAATTTAAGTAAGGTGGTAGGCATGGCTTGTAGAAGAACATCGTATGTACCAATGTCCAACTAACAAATTGAAGCAGAGAAAAACACTCAATAGAAATTGAACATGATTGAGATTCTAAAATTTTCAATCAACAATTTGCAGAAGTTCAGAAAAAGGGAATATTCTCTGAAGTGGCACACAACACACAGCAGGATAAAACAAGGATCGATCGAGATTTATCGCACAAACCTGGATGAAGTTAAGTGTTGATTTACCAAAGAAATACATATACTACACTTATTACTAAGGACTATTATCAATCCCAAAGTAACTGCGGTTACATACATCAACTTGTTGACATCATATCATCATAACCAAAAATTCTTAGAGTAAAACAATTTAATTTATTGGTTTTGGTTCAAAATTCAGCGCACAAAGCCGATTGGGGCAATAAAACGGACATAGTCCGTGATGATCATCCTCACGATTCAGAGAATTTTTCATCAACTACCCCACATCATCAAATTAATAATACTATTCGACCATAAATTGATATGAGTTCATGAGATGAGGTTAAAATTAACTAGTTCAAAAAGAAATGAACATTCAAATAAACTGAAATAAAACAAATCAAGAAAATAAATTCTATAAAAATGAACATCAGACAAGATCATAAAGACACATCAAGAAAAAACAAATTATAGTGAACAATCAATTTGGTAGAGGTCTTACCAAATAAATTTCTGATTATCTCTAGTTTCAAAATCTGTCCATGGAATTCCTGTAGTGCAACCGACTTCATTATCTCCACATTTCGTTATCTCTTTCTTCCCGATTCTCTCTAATTACAACCAGATAACTACTTTTTAACAAGAACTTCCCAACCGGTATTTTTCTTTTGTACTTATCACATACCCATTTTATGGACTGCATTACACCTTAGCCCTGCATCGGGCCATAAGATGATAACCTTCTCAAAATTACTCTTCCTCAAAAATTAAAATAGATCAACCTTCCTTGATTAGATTCATTTAACATCATTCGATTGCCCTACTATCCGAATCTGAGGCAGAACTCTCTGCTTGTTTAAATAGATAAGTCGCTCAACTCGTTTCACTTCAAGTGAGAAGAGTGATTTATCTAAGTGAACTTTCAGCGCTCAAAGGATCCTACATTAGCGGTGTTAGTATACCAAAGAAAACATTACCCCGGGGTAGATTGTCTTCCCGTGTCACCAGGGACCTCCTTGAATAGTAATGACGCAATTTTAACGGGTATAGTAAACTATTCAGATCTAAAATCATTAAACCCAGTAACTAGCAAATTGCAAACCTAAATGAACAAGATGTAAATTACTACGAAAGATCAATTTCACTATTAACTACAATGAAGGTTCCAATTACTGACCGATGAAACAGATTCTTCCGACAATAAAAGAATAACTATTACAATTAAACTGAAATAATCTAGAGACTCGAAATGAGTATCTGAACTCTATGTATATCGGCAGGTAGTGTAATTTGAAAAGAAATTGAATAGATTCGCCTTCACATAAACGATAACATTCGATTCAAAAGAATAAACGAACATAAAATACGAGACAAACATCTCGCTTAAATAGTACAAAGAGAAAAGAAAAGGAAAAGAAAAGAAAAGAAATAAAAGTAAGCCCAGACTACCCTGATCTCTCCTCCTTTGATGCGCTCCACTTCCTTACCTCTTCGGTAGTCACAGATTAAGTAGGGTTTTTCGGGCCCTAATCCCAATGTAGCCGCCGTGATTTTAAACGTCGGTCATCGCTCAGCTGTTTCCTCGCCTTGTCGCGAGATCGAAATCATGTCGCCGACATTACTGACTTAAAGTTCTGCATCCTAGCGGCTGGTCGTTCACACATGCTGTCACGCACACCAATCGGCGCGCCCTTGCGTGTTTCGCTGATCGTCAGATGTCATCATGGCTCGGCTGCGACATCCACTTCAGTCCTTTGCGTCATCGGTTAATTTCGATATCGTGACGTTGTCGCGACATGGGCTCAGTCTCCGCAGACTCTTTCTCTGCTGTCGCGATGTCGCGATCTTCGCCGTCACATCACTTAATGGTAATCGCTTCGAACTGCGTCTCCCCGGCGTCGCAGGATATCACCGTTTCAAGTCGGCCGGATCTCCTGATGTCACGACTTCAGATTAAGTTCCTCGCCGTAACAACCGCTTATCGGTGTCGCGGACATCGGCCTTCAGAGCGCGATAATGATCTTTCGCCGCCAGAGGCGGCAATGGTTGTTGATGATGTCGCGATTTCACAGTTTCGCCGACATCACTTTGCGACCGCGCCCTTCTTCACCGCCAGATCGTTTCACGACCGCAGATCAAAATTTTCAATCTTCCCGATGTCGCGACTTTAGTCTGTACTTAAAACCGGACTGCACTCACAACCTGATCAAATACATCACCAGCTTGCTTCATTTATGCTCCGCTATCTCGACCATTTTTATCCACTTATTTACATTTTCTAACGCTTTTTCTTCTTTCTCGCTTCCTTCCCCAATGACAAATTGGTGAGTTTCTTCATAATTCGTATATTAAATATTCAATTTTAACTCGAAAAACAAACGTAAAAATGACTAAAAAGAGATGACTTTAAGCTCATCAAACTCCCCAAACTTAAAATCTTTGCTTGTCCTCGCCAAAGAAGAAGATTTGTTTGTTCTCAAACAAAAAGGACATTTTTCTGTTTTGTTTTACAAGTATTATTCAATTTAAACTTAAAAGGACATTTTCGATTCTGGAATTAAAAATCTATCACTATTATTTCAGAATTCAGTTTAAAATGCAGGAATAGAGTATGGTATACTTCTATTACAAAATCACCGAGCAATTAATGTACAAAATAGTTCATTATTCAAGTCTTGAGCCAGTGTGTGTGCGTCGCAACTTTTTCAATTTTGTATTAGATTTTTAGTCAATTCCGGGAGGTTTTCTCAACTGCTTATTAAAGTCCCATATGCTGGTTTTTCCTTATTGATCGCCACTAATGTAGATGATTCCAACCTTCAAAATCAATCGGGTCTTTTTGGGCTTATGTGTGGAAGCTTGGGTAAAAGGGTAGGATGAATGGAATTTTTAGGCTGAGATTACCCAAAACTCTTTTTCTTTTCTCCTCAATTGCTATTTCCTCCTTGTAATTCCCCAAACTCCCAAAACTTCATGTTTGGGATACTACCTTGAATTTTTTTCTTTTCAAAATGTATCTTGATTCTCTTTGTAATTCTAACTTGGGAAATTTTCTCTCTAATCACCCTTCAAGAATTGTGTTTGTTTTGTCTTTTTAGGCTTTCTAGCACTCTTGCGAACTTTGGGTTAGTAGCTCCCATACGGATGGTATTAGGGTACTAGGTGTTGAAACACCCTAAGAACTTAATTGTTGAGAGTTAGGCCCGCAGACAAAAACTATTCTTCCAACACTACCTTTCACTTTTGTATTTTTACATCTTTGATCTTTCTTCTTCCCTCCTCTGTACATTTCTTTAGCTTTTCCCAAATTAAACTCCCCCAAACTTTATCTCTTTCCTCTCCTTTTTGAGTTATTGAGTCATCATAGGTTCTTTACTGGAAGATTAGTGATAAAGGATGGCTTAGGCTTTGCACTGGATTATTCGAAAACATGGAATATCTTGGCTCAAATTCAGAGACTAAGGTGTATGCAAAAGCATATACATAATGGCCTGTATCATTTCTTGTCGGTTGTTTTCAACTAGGATTTCGCCTTAATCAATATTCAAACAAGTTCTAGGACTATGGATTATAATCCCTGAATTCCCAGAGAAAATTTTCTAATTTAGGACATAGTTTCAAAGATGTTGTTGACCGAGGTGTATTTCTTTCAAGACATGTTTATTCATTGTCTAATGACATTATTTACCCAAGTACTTTGTTATACTCGAAATTGACCCAATTTCTCGATTTTTCAACCGTGAACTTTGAACAAAGCAGTACATACTCTTAGTTCGATTTAGATTTATTCATGTTCTCCATTAACTGCGGATAAATTGAGCGAGCGAAATGTTATTTTGATTCTAGCAGAGAAAATAAACTAAAATCTGAAACAAAATTCAAACATCATGATTAACCAATTTGTAAGTCAACAGGAATTTTATTCAAATATCAAAAGGACTTCCAATATTTGTCGAGGCTGTTCAAATTACAAACATTTTCACTAGGTTCATCCTGTTCCTAAAATCCTATCTTTTTCGGAAGTTTGCATCCACGCTTCAAAATTTGGTTCTCGGACCTTGAGCTCCAAATGAGCGATTTGACATTAACAAGGTCGTGCAACAAATTAGGGGCTGCTTCCACCTTTCTTTTGAGCTTCTTGGTTGATGGATTCTTAATCATATTCCCTTCCGTAGCGGCTTTACGGTGAAACAACGTTTTATGGAACACTTAGTGGAATTGGTTTGTTTTCGACTCACTTATTCCATAAACGATTATTTGCACCCCTCGGGCCTTCTTTCACTCTCGAACGCCACTTCCCTTCATTCTTTACCTTGTTTCTAATTCCTTGTTTTCCATCCTTCTTCTAGTGAGGTGTCTCTTGGAAGAACAAAGTCAATTATGATTTCCTTCAATTTCTAGGGAAGATTAAATGGGATTCATCGGTTATGTCCTTTTGTATTTTCAATCCAGTTTCGGCTTTTCTGGAGAATTTGAGCGTTTTTTCTTGAATGCCTTAATTTTCCTCTGATTATGCTCTTTGAAACTGAGGATATTCCACAGATTGATTAGATCAAAAGATGGATTTCTGTTTCTGTATTTATTACTATTTATTCTTGCATAAATTGAATGAAACTAGACACTTTGGAGTTTAATGTTTAAAACCTTGCCTTTTGAAGTTAATACAGTATTAATGGGCAAATAAATGACATTATTCTTTTGGATGTCGACTATTACATGTTGACACGAAAATCTAAGTCGACAGAGATATTCTTCTGATGCCAATTTACGCGATACTTCATTTTGTCTTTTTTGGCTTCACTTCCACTTATTATTCTTACACTCCCACATTCTTGGTTAACCCTCTCAAACCCGTGTTGTGTCCCGGGACAATTGAGTCCATTCAGCAATATCTCGGTTATTCAAGTATCACTCCAAATGACCACATTTCGATTTATTTTTTATCATGTAGGAAATTGACAATTTCTATTATTTCTCATATTCTATAGTTAAGCATTTCATATAGAGATAAAAATAATTCCCCAAACTTGCAATCATGCTATAAAACTGATATAAATCCTAACAATTATTTCAACTCAAATGCAGTAAAGATAGAAAGGAATGAGAGGGCTCCACTTTATTCCGGTCATGTTATATCGAAATTTGTCTGGATGTGATTTTAGAGATTCTTCTTTGCATTGCAATCTCATTCTTTCACAACTCTGTGGTACAGCTTTTCAGTTGGACTTCCTTCATTCAGCCAATGTATCTATTCATCAGCTTGGCCTCCTATGGTGACAATTTGTCCATCACATTCCTTTTGCTCCTCTTATTCTGCCATTTCTCCTGAAAATTCAAATGAGCTAATGTTGTATTCAATGAGATCTTTCCTATCGGCGCCATGTTCTCACTTTTCCCCATGTTTGGAATTAATGGTACCCTTCCTTGTTCGAGAGGGAAGTGATGGAGTAAAGAATTTCTTTGAAATAGATCTCTATGAGCTCCTTCCATGTGTTATGGATTCATATGATAGGGAGTTAAACCATGTTGCTGACCATATCTAGTAAAGAGAATGGGGAACAGCGCGGTTGAATAACCACGGCTCCACATTCAATTTAATTGAATTTGCTATTCTCGAGAGAAATTGCCTCAAGTGTTCATTGGGATTTTCGGATTCTGGAATGACCGGCGGGTGGTTACATTGGACACATGGTTATGATCTTGGTTCGAGCTCAAAAATCAGTAGCATTGATTAGCTATCCGTTCCTGGCTGCTAAATATTTATTATGGATGAATGAATTCCATAAATTCTCATGGTGTCATGCTCCTTAAGGTCTTTTGCTGCACATTCTGTTTGGCTACGAATCTAATCCTTTATACAGTCATGTTTGTGAGTACATTTTCTGAAATCAAAGTACCTCAGATCAATAGGATTAGCCCTGTCCTTTCAAACATTTTCAATGTGGTTGTTAAGGTGGAGTGGCTAAAGTCCTTTGGCAAAATAGCTATTTTGTTCTTTTCTTTTTTTTAAACAATGTCAATTAGTATTTCTTTCTTTCATACGAATATTGATTACTAAATCCCTTCGATCCAGAGCAACGCGCCATAAAACTGTTGACAGAGACCAAGAACACATACAAATTTATAGCGTTATTGCAAGGACTATTATACAATCCCGAACCAGCGATTACCATCAACTTGGTGACATCATATCATCATAACCAAAAATCTCTTAAGTAAAACAATTTAATTTATTGGTTTGGTACAGAATTATACAAGTGCACGGAATTAAAAGTAATAAATGGACATAAGTCAGAATGCTCGATCAAGTCCGGTACCCGAACAACTTCTACGACTACTTGAAATTAATACTATTTGGATATAAATTGTGCAGTTCAGCGCAGTGGAAATTAACTAGTTCAAAAATGAACGTTTCAATAAACTGATAAAAACGAATCAGGGAAATAGTTCATAACAAAAATGAATCTGTGATTATCGTAAGGCCATCGGAAAAAAGTTCGCGTGAGCAATCAGTTCTTTCATGAGTTTATATTTTGGATAATTCTTGGATTATCTATAGTTTCAAAATCACATCACGAAAGCGTTTATGGTGCGGATCTCATCATTGGGCTATCCTATACCAGTTATCTCGGATGAGAACAGAATATTCACTCTGAATTCTTAGCGGGGTGTTTTCTTTTATATTATTTATATTATTTTACTTGATTCATACCACAACTCGATTATGATCAAATAAGGATCTTACAAACTGAGTGCTCTTACTGGAAAATTAAACCAGTGACATATGATTGATCTGCATTCTTAAGTTAATCATACCATAAATTTAAGATTGTTCTCACTTGTTTAAAATGATAGTGAACAACTAGTTCATGACTTCAGTGAAGAAGTTGTCAGTGAACATACAGACTCAAAGGATCCTAATAGTGGGTTAAGTATGCCTTAAAATGTGGTATAACTCAGGATTGTGTTGCTGTGTCACTCGAGAGGACATCTTGATCGAGTAATGACGCAATTCTTAACGGGTATAGTAAGGCGATATTGAATCCAAAATCATTAAACCCATAATCTGAAATGAATTAAGTAACCCGAAATGAACAAGATGCTTTGCAAATTACCATGAAGAGAATCAATTCGACTACAAGCGTTTACTAAATGGAAGTGGGTTCTTTAAATTACTGAATCACACGAAACTTGACATCAGCAGATCAAGAATAGCACCCAATTGAGCTGAAATAATCGAATCCCGAGAGGGTATCGAACTTCTATGCATTCTAGGTAGTAATTTGAAAGAAATTGGATTACGTATTCAGCTTCAATAAGCTTGATAACATTCGGATTCAAAGATAAAACGAAAACATAAATCTGAGACAACATACGCTCCCAAAATAAAGAAAAGAAGAAAAGAAAAGAAAGAAAAGAAAAGAAAATAAAAGTGAACTTTGTCATTACCAGGATCTCTCCTTTGTCCGCCTCAGAGCTTCGCACTCTTGGGTAGGCTGGCATTATTTACGGGTTTTGGTTGGGCCTAATCGATGTAACTGCGCGTAGTTTTAGAGTATCAGGACCGAGTCAACTATTAGTTGCTTACCGGTTCTCTTGTGGCGACGCCGAAATCGTAATCGCGACATTGATAAGTTCATCTATGGGCTGGTACGTTCATGTTGTCCACGACACCAATCTTATGCCCTTGCGGGGTTCGATTATTCGCTTGTGATGTCGCGACATCATGGCCTTATCGCGACATCCCATTCTAGTCCTTTGCAGTCTTGATAGTTGTTCCCCGATGTGTAACATGTCGGGATGTTGTCGCGACATGGGCTCAGGTCTCCTGCACCCTTTCTCTGGTTGTCATGATGTCGCGACCTCAGTTCTCTTGTCGCGACATCACTTAAATGTCTTTATTTCCTTGAGCGGGTGTCCCACGATGTCGTGACATCAACCTCATAGTTTGAAGCAGCCCGGTTGATCTCACTCTTGATGTCCGACTTGGCGGTAGTCTGCACAGCAACAACCAGTTGTTATTGGTGTCGCGACATCAGTCTTCTTGTCAGCGACATGACGCCTGCTTCTTTATGTTGCAATGGTTGTTGATGATGTCGCGACTTATGGGTTTTAATCGCGACATCACTCTTTTAATTTACGCTCCTTCTTATTGCCTAGTTGTGTTTCTATCACGACACGCATCAAATTCTCTTCAATCTTCACGATGTCGCGACTTTAAAAGCGGCGGGTATGCGGGGACTCACAAGCTGCATCAAATACATCGACCGGTTCTTTCATTTACTAACTCTGTATTATTTGCATTTTATCCACTTATTTATGCATTTTCTATTGCTTTTTCTTCTTTCTGTATTACACTTTAATGACAAATTGGTGAGTTTCTTCATAATTACGTATACTAAATGAGCATTCAATTTTAAAATAACAGAAAAATAGACTAAAAGAGATGGCTTTTAAGCTCATCATTGGCGATTGTATCTTCTGAGTGGTAGAATTAAAACCAACGATGTCAAAGCCCAGATCAAGTCGGCTCCATTAGTACGTTTGAACCACTTGAGAGGGGAAACGGTCAGTGGACAAGGAAGAAGTAGAGATTGGAATACCTCCTCCGTTTTCCATGAGTTCTCCGAAGAAAGAAGCGATACATTGGCAACGGGGAAATGTTGGAAGTATTGCGACAAGTGAGAGTCAATATTCCTCTCCTCGATATGATTAAACGAGGTTCCTACTTACGCAAAATTCTTAAGGATTTGTGCACGGTAAAAAGGGTCTTAATGTAAATAAAGGCCTTTTACTGTGAGCAAGTTAGTGCCATTACCAAAGAGAGCAAGACTCCAGGTGAAGTATAAGGACCCACGGGATGTCCCTCACGATCTCGGTGAATGTGGGGCATCGTTGAAAGCCTTTGTTAGACTTGGGAGCTAGTGTGAATCTGTTGTCGTATTCTATGTACAAGCAATTGGGTTTGGGTGAACTGAAACCCACTTCCATCACACTTTCGCTCGCTGATAGGTCTATTAAAATACCAAAAGGAACCATTGAGGACGTTCTTATACAAGTGGACAGATTTACTATCAGTAGATTTTTGTCGTACTTGATCACGGAACCGATTGCAATAGGACCCTAATCAGTGCCCATCATTTAGGGAGACCGTTTTGGCTACTTCAAATGCAATCATCAATTCTTAGGAATGGAGTCATGCAACTCACATTTGGAAATATATGACCTTGGAACTCAATATTTTCATTTGGGTAAAAAGGCATATGCACTCGGAGGAGGATGACTTTGAAGAAGTACAATATTTTAGATACCGATGCAGGAGAGCAGGCTAACCGACCATTGCAAGAGATATTAACCAGGTTATCCGATTGCCTTGGAAAGCAACATGAATTTCAAGAAATAGGCTTAGTACGGGTGCGGAGAAAGAAGAATAGAAATTTTACTCTGGTATTTGATTGTAGACACGAACCTCAGCGGCTAGAACTCAAGCCCCTTCCATTGAGATTTAAAAGTATACACATTTTTGGAAGTAAATGGCTTGGTGGTTGTGCTGTTCTTATTTGCTAACCCTTTGTACAAGAGTATAATCTCCACACCTTCTCAAAGGAACAAGCAAGCATTGGGATGGAAATTTTTGATCTGAAGGCATAAACCGTCAATTTGCACTCATCATCTATTTGAAGTCTACAAAATTTGTTGAAACAGCCAGCGGAATTAGATCCCCATCTACAGGAAGTAGTTCGTGTGGAGGTCTTGAAATTGCTCCAAGGCTGGTATCATTTATCCATTCGATGGCACATGGGTTAGCTTGACTCGGAGTAGTGCCTAAGAAATCGGGAGTAACAAGCTGTGAAAAGCAGGAAGGGTGAAGGAGTGTCTACGGAGCTTACAACCGATTGGAGAGTGTGTATAGATTATAGAAGGCTCAATGGCCGTGACACGAAAAGACTCCTTTCCATTGCTCGTTCATCGATCGGCTCACGGAAAGAGTTTGAACACCGGCTTCTATTCTTTTTGGATGGGTATTCGAGGTACTTCGGATAGAAATTGCTGAAAGATCGGAAAGACTACTTTACTTGTCCATTTGGCACGATATGCTTATAGGAGAATGCGGGCTTTGCCGCTGACCACTTTTCGGTGTATGCTCGGTATGTTAGTGACATGGTAGGCGTATAATGGAAGTATACATGGATGATATCACCGTATGGGGCGATTTTGAAGAATGCTTAACCAATTTGGAAGCCATTTTGCGAGAGGTGCATAGAAGAATTTAGTGTGTGAGAGAAATGCCATTTATGGTAAACCAAGAGAGGTGTATTGGGGCACATTATTTCTAGCAGGGGAATTGAAGTTGATAAAGCGAATCAATATTCACCTAAGTACACGCCCCCAACAAATGTGAAAACAATTAGACAATTCCTTGGTCATACTAGAGCTTCTGAAGCCGGTTCATTAAAGATTTTT
Organism: Tetrastigma voinierianum; assembly: GCA_016808115.1. Lineage (NCBI taxonomy): Eukaryota > Viridiplantae > Streptophyta > Magnoliopsida > Vitales > Vitaceae > Tetrastigma > Tetrastigma voinierianum. Next base: position 13,917 of record JAEQBH010006717.1, on the reverse strand, counting down.
CAAAATTGCTAAACCACAGTACAAGCTTCTTGAGATGCAAATTCACAGGAGAAAAGATTGCGGAAGAGTTTTGAAGAACTGAAATTCATTTGGCCTCGCCAATAGTTCGAGCACCTGGTGGCGGTTACCATTTGAGGTGATGTGTGATCACGAGTGATCTTGCTATAGGAAGCGTGCTCGGCCAAAGAGAAGATGGGAAACCTCATGGCAATTGTATTATGCAAGCAAAACCACGAATGACACAGGAGAATTATACCGCTCTGGAGAAAGGATTCTGCAGTATTGTATGCCTTAGATAAATTCAGTATACTTGGTTGGGCGATATAGTCATTTTACAGATCATTACGCTTTGGAAATATCTCTTAACCAAACAAAATGCAAAAGCAAGACTCATCCGGTTGGGTTGTTACTTGAGGAGTTCAACTTGCAAATTAGAATAAGAAAGGGTGGAAAACGTGGTGATGAGATCATCTGTCAAGGTTAACTATAGCCCACGACACTCACAGTCCACCTATTAATGATGAATTTCCTGAAGAATCCCTAATGCAGTTGGAGAAGGCTCCCTGGTATGCTCACATTGCCAATTTTCTCACTACAGGAGAAATCCCAGCTGAGTGGAAAGGACAGGATAGGAAGCCTTCTTGCTAAAATCCATTCCTGTGTGGGAAGAGCCTTTCCTATTCAAATCTTTGTGCGGATCAAATCATCGGGAAATGTGTACTGAGGAGGAACGAGGAAGGAATTTAAACCATTGCCATGAGAGTGCTTGTGGTGGTCATTTGCTTCCCGAGCTTGGCCGTGAAGGTCTTTGCGGTCGGGTTTCTGCGGCCTTCCTTATTCAGGAAGCACACCAAATGTCTTAGTGTATGTGACGGATGCCAAGGCTTGGGAAGTTGTCTCGTAGTCATATGATGCCTTTGAACTAATTTTAGTTGTTGAATTGTCTGTCGATGTGTGGGCATCAATTTTATGGGACCTTTTCCCTCGTCATATGTGGTCATACGTACATTTGAACAAGGAGTAGACTATATGTCTCCAAATGGGTTGAAGCAATCCCCTGCCAAGACCAATGACAGTAGAATTAGTAATTAAATTCTTGAAAGCCAATATCTTTCGAGTTTGGGAGTACCGAAATCCATTATTAGTGATGGAGGTTTCATAATTACATGACCAAACCATTTGAAAGCCTCATGGCTAAATATGGTGTGAAACCTGAAGTGGCCCACCCACTTACACCATCCTCAAACAAGTGGTCAAGTAGAACTTGCCAACAAGGGAGATCAGGGACCATTCTAATGAAGGTGGTAAGTTCAACGGGAAAGATTGAGCCTGTCGAGCTACTTGATTCGATTGTGGGCCTCTGGGCTGACTTTCAAGAAACAATCACGGGAATGTCCGCATCGATTGAAGATACATGGTAGGGCTGTCCGCCTTAGGTGGAGGTCAGTACAAAGCATGGTGGGCAATTAAGTTGAACATGGACTAAGTAGGCGAATTGAGAGGAGTTCCTTGATCTCAATGGTGGAAGAAGAGTACAGGGAGACCAAGTTCTTTTATCTGAGCTCAGCTCATCTATTTCGAGAGCGGCTGATCACGATGGACGAGGTCCATTCATGGTCCAATAGGCATACCCCAACGGTTCAATAGATTTAATCAATCCAGATGATATGGGGTGTTTAAAATTGATGGACGGAGAATTGAACCTTATGTGAATTAAGCGGGCGGCGGTGAAGAGATTCTCTTCTTGGATCCTCCTGACCTCTTGATCCTCGCGTAGGGAGCTGGTTAAGAGTAATTTTCATGCTCCACATGTCACGGATGTTCAAATTTGTTTTCCTTTATAGTTCAGTTCTTTGGTGCCCAAACCTCTAAAGGTAATTTTATATCACATGTTTTGTACCCTACCATGTGTAAATGTTTTTCTTTTCAATTGAACAATTGAATTGCTACAGTGAGACAATTGAATTGCTTTATGTTAGGAAGTGAAACCTTTGTTTATCACCTCTATGTTAGAACAAATTCCATGCTTGGAACAATTTTTGGTCACTTACGGTTTCGGCATGCTCAACGAGAATTTACCCTTATGTAATTCACTGCTTTGCCTCGGATTATTTCAATAGGCTATAGATTTGTTTGCCTCCTTCAAACTTCTGGCTAGGCCTTAGGTATGTTGGCGACCCTAGGATAGTTTTGAGTTACCCACATTTGAAGAACCAATGTTGTCTTCTAAAAAGGAAAAGAAAAGAAAAAGCAAAAGAAGAAAAGAAAGAAGAAAACGAAAAATAAAGTCATTGAAGTTTGCCTTGAGCAGAGCACGGTCAGGGGAGTATGGCAGCCTTGCTGAGAGCAGATGCCTAAGCCTTAAGTGGTTGGGGTCATACGTGATTCGATACATGGGTGGATGGGAGGTAGGAGTCTAGATTGTAGGTGCTTGATTTTCGAGTCATCTGGTCAGAGTGAAGCACAGTAGAGTTTAATGGTCAGTGATCCTTTTGACGATGCCACAAACCTTAATTGGTGGGAGTCATCGGTGGACCCCGTTACGGACTTTGGTGAAGTCGAATTAAGCATTGCTTCCTACAATGTAGTTGAATAAAAGAAAAGTGCGTAACTATCCTTATCTAGGTTGTTCAACGACAGGCCATGTCGGTGCTAGGTTGGGGAGGAGACAAATTTTGCAGTTGTGAAACTAATACGGTTAATATAAAGAACCATTAGACTTGAGTGGAAATTCAAGTTGAGAATCATGGAGCCAAGTTGACCTAAATTGTTCTTGTATGGATTTAGTTCTTTCATATCGGTTACAATTGTGATGTCAATTTTTCAGTTTAAAAGCAATGTTTATATGTGCATATACCTTTTTGAATCATAAACTTTTTGCAAATCACTACATGCATCTCCTTTTTGTTTTTGCATTGCTAAGGGACTAGCAACGTTTCGGTTGGGGGGTGTGATTAGTGCCCAAAAAGTGCAATTTTGAACCCTATATTAGATAGGTTTTGAACTTTTTGGCACTAATCATGTCATTAATGCAATTGAAGTGTTCAAGTCTTTTTAGTATCCTTATGCCGTTTAGAGTTATTTTTGGTACATTTCACGAGGTTTTTTGCGCACTATGGGAGTTCAATATCGAGATGTATGACCGAATGTGATTTGAACTCAAGTGTCAGCCATCAACCAACCCTAGAATCAATGAAAAACTGAAGGCAAAGTGAAGAAAAATTGATGCAGTTGAAGACAGGATGAAATGCAGTGGAGATCAACAAAGCCTGGAATTTTCGCTAGAGTTGCGAAAATTTTCGCTAGGATTGCGAAAATTTCGCAACCTTAACGAAAATTTATAACTAAATGAGATTGCCAATTTTCGCTAGACCAAACAGTTTCGCTAGAGCCTTTGTTCTAAGCGAAATTTTACAATATTTTATTCTCACTAAAATTTAAAACAAGCTAGCGAAATTTCGCTAGTTAGCGAGTGCACAGCTTTAAGCGAAATTTCTGTTTTTCGCTATGCACGGTGATTTAGCTACCTAGCGGAAGTGCTTGACCTAGCGAAATTTTACTGCCTCGATCATGCTTTTGTATTTAATGCTAGCAGGCTTCAAATTTGGTGTATTACTCTTGTCCTTTAACTTAGCCAAATTTGTAGGTTTTTGGTATTTTCATGTATTGAGAGTGCATTTCTCTCAGCCCCTCTCTTTTTGTAATAAATAGAGAATTTTGGGGAGAGAAGGATTAGCGGATTTTTATTTTGTCTCGTTTTTTTAGGTTTTGCTTTCTCTCTTCTCTCCTCTTTCTCTTACTTTCTTGGCGCCCCGAAACCCCTCTTGAGGGATGACAACTCGAGATGCTTGACTAAGCCTCCTTTCTTTGAAGGGGAAGGAAAATTAGCTTGGTGGTGGGGCATATGCATATTTGTCTCTTGTATTAAAAGCCATAGGTACTATGTTGCCAGCTCGTCTTACCGAATTAGGGTTGAATACCATTGAATGTTATTGATTTGGCCAATACTCTCCATGCTTTGAGATCGATTGCATACTTAATGCTAGATGTGTGGTTCTTAGATAGTCTTTGACCCTCTGAAATGATATTTAAATGCTAGGGTTTCAAGCGATAAAGGGCCATAGATGCATACTGCTTGTGTTGGCTGAATAGGAGTTTTTGTTAGGGTGAGGTTTGCTAGTTAAACATAGATTCGGTTATACCTTGGACTATAGGTTGCATGTCATAGCAGCGAGGATAAAACCGAGGACCTTGTTTGCCCTAACTTGCAAGTTAGTGACCTAAATCTTCAAAGTTAACTTTTCACACTTTATTTTGATTTTTACAATTTCGATTTCAACTACTTCACTTGTTTTTTGAATTAAAAATCAAAAAAGTCAAATAAAAGCCTTTACCTTCGTGCTTATGCAAATCATTTTAGGATGAAAACCCATCCCCAGTGTTAGGCCTAGACCACTATCTTTGCGGTAGCTTGACTACGGCAGTAGGAGAGAGAACAGAATATATAAATTTTGTTGATTCTGCTCAACCTACTGTGGCACGAATCAAATACCTCTATGTTTGCAGAGGACTTAGAACCAGATGAGACAAGTCCTATAGATTTTACTACACCCCAGCAGCCGCTCTCCACCAATGAAAGCAGGGGTCGAAAACCGGGAGAAAGCTCTAGAGGAGCCCAAAAGAAATATAGCCAAATAATGGAGATGCTCATTTCTATGCGAGAAAAGTATGGAAGAAAGAAGAGAAATGGAGCATTCAACGAAGGAGTCGAAGAAGATGTGTATGAATCTGAATTGAAGAAAGAGATCAACGATTAGGAAGAAGAAGCTGAATAGAAAAATGTATGAATCGAGTTGAAGATAAGAGAGCATAAATGGAAGAGGAATTGAGCGAGGAAAGGAAGAAAGGAAACCCAAAAGATCCTAAAGCATCAAGAAGAAAATTTCAAAAGGAAATGGAGAGGGAAGAGACAAAGATCTCTTGAAAAGGAAATTTGTAGCTTAGCGAATCATTCTCTGATAATCAGTACGAGTGAGATTCTCAACTCCTGAAACTTATCAAGGAAAGGGATGCAGAACAAGAAACCAAGACAAAAGAGCATATCAAGGGGTTCAAAATTTCTTTACTTAATGTCATTTGTTAAGGAGTTTGAGAAGAAGATGTTAGATAGAGACAAAGTGCTTATTGACAATGATGCTTATAGAGAAGAAAAATATGGGTTTGGAAAATTTGGATTTGATTAACAACAATCTATCAAATTTTAGAATCATGACAGAAATGGAGCATACAATGAATACATTGGGTCCAGAGGCAAGATGATTTGAATAAAAATTGATCTCACCAATGGAGCTGATTCTTGAAGACGGATGGAGAAGAAAGTGCCAAGGCGAAGAAGAGGCTGAGAAATGAAATTCCCAAAGTTCAATCAAACACAGCAGCCCTTGATCTGGATCACTCGAACATATTTGCTACTTCCTCAAAAAGAAAAAAAAACATTTAGCTAACTCATCCATCTCTTCCTCATTCCCGGCTGTTGATTCTCAGCTTTTATACAATCTAATGGAATAAATCGAAATTTGTTTGATGTTGAGTTGTTTAAAGTCAAATTGTGTGTTTACTTTTTGTTTTAATTGTTAGAAGAATAACAGTAGAATAGACCAGTAATGAAAATGATGACATAACATAGGTTAGTTGATTAGAATATAGGATGAATGAACTAATTGAAAAATAAGGGCTGGATTATTACGAGGCAGATTTAATTGAAACATAAATTGTGATTTAGTTTGAATTTTCTTGATAAGTCTAGAATAAGGAAGGTTATACAATTGAAGGAACAAAACAATTTTCTTGAGTTTGTGGTATGACAGTGAGTCCAAAGGAACACATTTGGAAATAACATCATTTAAATTCTCATCCACTGATATGAGTCAAGAAAATCCTCAGGGTTAGTCACAGTTAATCAACCCAAATTCTAGAACTTGTTAGATTAATGATCAAGGCGAAATCCTAGGTGAGACAATCAATAGGAAATGATGCAGGCCATTCTTGGAAAGTTTGAGCCATTCTAGCCATCCTTATTCATATGCTGATGCATATACTTTAGTTCAAGAAATTGAGCCCAAACAAGCCTTATTTTCAAAATAAGCCAATGGAGACACCAACCCATTCTACAGAATCAATCCTCTAAAGAACCTGTGATTACCAAAGAACTCAAAAAGAGAGGAACAAATAAAGTTTGTGAAGTGTAAATTTTTTGAAGACTCAAGGAGAAAATAAGAAAAGGGAATGAAAGAAAAGAAATACTCTGCTTGAAAAGAAGGCTTAAGGAATAGGTTTTCTTGTGGCCTAACTCTCTTGAACAATTAAGTTCTTGGGGGTGTTTTAACACCTAGTACCTAATGCCATGAATCATGGGAGTTACTAACCCAAAAGTTCGTTAAAGAGTGTCGAGAAAGCCTAAGAGACAAAAACATTACTATTCTGAAGGTGACAAGAAAGAAAATTTCCCCCCAGTTTGAATTATGAATGAGAAATGGGAACATACAGTTTTGAATAGAAGAAAATCAAGGTGGTATCCCAAACACGAAGTTTGGGGGAGTTTATTAAGGAAATTACAAGGAGGAAAGGGGACAATGAATGAGTAAAGAAGGAAAGGAGTATTGGTAATCTTAACCTAAAAATTCCATCCATCCTACCCTTACCCCAGACCTAACATTACAAGCCCAAGACACGATTGATCTTGAAGGTTGTAATCACGTGAAGTGGAGATCAATATGAACAACAAGCCTATAGATTTGGAAAATCAGGAAAAGATCAAAGCGTGAGCATCCCCTAAGGATTAATTGACTCATTAAGAAATGAGAAAGAAAAATCCCAACTCACATTTAAGCCAAAATCAATTATTGTCTTTGTTTGTAAAACAAAATTCAACAATTTCGATTATGTATACTGGTCTGAGTAGAAACAACACTTTATACGGACTTAAAGTGAATACAAAAGAAAAGAATGCAATTTCAATTTCAATTAAATTGGCGGCCTCTTGCCTCTTGAGCAGAAAAATGTCCTTTTGTTTGAGGACAAACAAAATTTTCTTTTCTTTGCGAGGACAAGAAGCAAAAATTTTAAGTTTAGAGGGGAGTTTGATGAAGCTTAAAGTCATCTATTTTAGTCAATTTTTCTGATCTATTTTTATCTAAAGGCTGATTTATGTGCGAGAAACATGGAATAACTAACCAAATTTGTTGTATAGCGGGAATTTAAGAAAAAATAATTTTTGAATGAGCGAAGGTGGATGAGCGTTAATGATATAATTGGGTGACGAGGTTCTGTGAAGAAGCACAAGGATGAAGGACCTGATTTCGTGAAGCCTTGTGACAATCAAAATGCATATTCGAGGTTGCAACAACGAAACTCCGATCGCCAAATGAAGCAGTGAAAACAAAATGAAGTGGGAAGCGAAAAGAAACTCAGGTCAGTGTCCCGAGAATTGAAGAAGAAAGAAGACATGATGTCGCGACATGCGGATGCGCTTAGCGACATCAACCTTTGAATCGAGCGATCAGCGACGCCATTTACAAGGAGAAAGTCGCGACAACATCAGCTCGAAAGAAGGTCGACATCGTGGAGGTCGGCGGTAATAGTGAAGAAAGAGGTAGCGACAACACCTGGCGTCGCGGCAACGAATTTTACGAAGGAAGTCGCGACAGCGATGGCGGTCAGCGACAACGATTTAATGAAGAGAGGTCGCGACAGCACGGATGTGGCGTATCAGTACAAAGACCAGAATGTCGCGACAACATCAAGCTGTCGCGACATCAAGCTACTACGAAGGGAAATCGCGACATCATTGATGGTCGCGACAACATCCACACTAACCATGACATCAAATGCACCTGATTAAGGTCGCGACGTCCTTAAGCTGTCGCGACATCAGCTCCACCAAAGACATGTCGCAGCAAACAAAACCTGCGACAAAAAGACTTGAACAACGAGGTGGCGACAAGAAGGACTTCGTCTTCGCGGCAATTATCAACAAGGGCGATTAACTTGAAATCCACAATGAGGTACATCGAAATTAGGGCCCAACTTCAGAACCCTATAAATACACAGCTGCTATTGAAGAAACGCAGCTCTTGGAAACTTAAAAGACAAATGCAGGTTCTTTGAAGGCTCCATATTATTTTATTTTTTTCTTTCTTTTATTTTCTTTCTTTTTTTCGTTTTCTTTCCATTTATTTTAGATTAGATTAGTTTGTATTTCGTTCTAATTTGGTTGAGGCGTTAAGCGTTAAAGGATTGAAATTTGAATGTAGATGTATATTTCTTAAAATTCTTATGCGGTTGTTTAATTCCAAACAAGTGCAGGATTTGAACACCCGGTTCCGTTCTGATGGTTTTCTTGTCCCGGTAAGCCGTGTAATGAATATGTCGATGAATTTGAGAAACCCGGCTTCCATTGAATTAGCGTTATTGTCGAAATAATCTTTCTGCGTATTTTATTCATAATAGACCCGAACTTCATATGTTAAATCGACTTGGCGGTTTTCGCGTGTTCTTGGAATTAGTCCCAATTTCGATCTCTTGTACCATGCTTGAGGATGTTCATTTCACGATTTCTAGTAGGCCTAAGGTGACCACAGAGAAGGCATTCACGAGTAGAAACAATTTCGGGAAGAATATTTGAACATGAATTTCTTGATCTAATGCGCTTTGTATATTTAATTCAATACATCCTCTTCACAAGCACATGTAGAGAATGAGTTAGTGAGTTATAAATTTAGAGTATCTGGAGAGTTCACCTCGATTCGAATAGTGGTCGATCCGTGTTGGATCGATCGGAAGATGATAATTCTGTTTGAGGTGAGGGTGATTATAGTCTGACCTCGACCAATGACTAGAATTGAAGGAGCTAGGTCTGAGTCCATGTTGTGGGTATGAGTATTGAGAAGAAAAATACCTGAACAAGGCTACTAGTTTTAAAGTAGTTAATTTCACCCTGTGTTCGAGAGAAGCAGTTAGGTGAGATGATAGCGTGTAGTTTTGGAGAGATCCGGTCCTGCTATATTAATCCTTGGACTAGTTTTAAAGATGCGTAGTTCGAGAAAACCAAGAGATGCGTCTGGAATTTGTAAGATTGATTCTTCACAATAAAGTTATTCAATATTTTCTTTAGAGATAGCCCCATTGGAAATCTAAATTTGTTATTTTGATATTTCAATATTCAATTCATTTATTGTTCATTCATTTTTTCTTTACATCATTCATTTCAATGCTTAAAGCAAAATCTCATTATCGTATTATACGTCCAAATAGTATGGAGCTTAAGTAGTTGGGGGTAGTTGATTGAAAAATTCTTGTGAGATCTACGTGGGATCGATATGCGGACTTAAATCCATTTTATTGCCTTGTCGACACATTGCACTTGCGGTATCTTTGGATCAAAACCACACGAAAATGGTTTACTCTTACAAAAATATCTTTTAATCAAGTGATACTTAAAACTCACACTCAAGTTTAATGGTTTTCTTCTTGAAGTTAGATAATAGTCCTTAGGTGATAACGTCATAAATTTGGTGTACGTCAAATGGTCAGTCAACAGTTTTATGGCGCCCGAATTTAGAAGTTAGATAATAATCTTTTGGTAATTGTGTTATGCACTTGTGTACATACTATGATCCAGCCAACAAGTTTTATGGCGCCGTTGCCGGGGATTAGATAATAATCTTTTGGTAATTGTGTTATGCACTTGTGTACATACTATGATCGATGAGAGAAGAGCATGCAGAAAGACTACGAAGCAAGAGAATCTGTTTGAGCATTCGAGGAAATTTGTGAGCGAAACTTGAAGGAGAGAGTACCTGCATATACACCTACGGTGTTCCCCAAAGGCTTGAGAAGCAAAAGGAAGAGCAGTTTTCTAGATTCTTGAGCATCTTCAAGAAGATGAAATCAATATCCCTTTGCGAAGTAATCAACCAAATGCTGAAAACTATGCAAAATTTACAGAAGAATGCTAAACAAGAAAGGAAAATAGGCGAGAAGAGAATAGTGAACGACTACTACTGCCGGTGCGGAGTTATTCGATAAAGGTCGACAAAAATGAAGGACCTAAATAGTTTCACCATTCCTGCTCTGTGAGAATTATAATTCGAAGGCCTTGTGTGATTACGATTGCTAGTATAAATTTGATGCCTGCAATCGAGGGTCTGAGGCGAGTTTGGGACTAACCCAACACGATCACATTGCAAATGGTTGACGGATCAATGGCACAGCCGAAGGTGTTCTTAAAGATGTGCTTGTCAAAGATTGGAAAAATTCATCTTACACGTGGATTTTGTTATTGAAGATGGAGAAGACACCCGAGTTCCTTTCTTTGCTAGGAAGACCCTTCTTAGCTTGGAAGTTTGCCTTGATAGATGTGCAAAAAGGTGAAATGACTCTAAGGGTGGGAATGAAGCAGTGCACTTTAATCTTAATAGGAGTTTGGAACCTGCAGTGTGGATCACGAAAGTTGTATGGCTTTAGAAAACAATAGTCTTCTCAATGTTGAATTGAATTTTGATTGTATTCTTCAACATACTATCAATGAAATTGAGATGAATTTTCAGTATCTTGAGAGTATTGATTATGAAAAGTTACCTTCCAGTTTGTATAACAAAGAAACAGTCTTGAGCATGAATGAAAATAGTCAAGATGATGTATGCGACGGGGACGGAAAATTCTTGACGGGAAACTATGTGCGAGAAGGGTTAATATTGAAGAATTTACTTTAGTCATTTGAAATATGATTTTAGAACCGGGGAAAGAAAGCGGTCATCATATGTTTGCATTAATTGAATCGAAGAACATAAGCTATTGGAATTCTGAAAGTACAAGGAGAGTTATTTCTTGGTCAATTGAGGATATGAAGGTATTGAATCCCTCCATTTTGCATGGACAAAATGTGCTTGAATGAAAATGCAAAAACTTCTATTAAGCATCAAAAGGCTAAACCCTGTGATAAAAGAAGTTGTCGAGAAAGAAGTTAAAATGGTTGAATCACGGGTTTATATATTCTATATCGAGATAGTTCGGTAGGTGAGCCCGGTACATGTGGTTCCGAGAAAGGTGGATTCATTTGTGATCGAAGTAAGAAAGAATAAAGTGATTCCCTCTGAGCTGTGACAAGATGGAGGGTGTGTATTGACTACAGAAAACTGAATACTGCAATAAGAAAGGATCATTTTTCCCTGCCTTTCATTGATCGAGATCTTTGGATAGGTTGGCGAGGACCACCCTCCTTATGTTTTCTCGATGGATACTCTGGATACTAACCAAATTGCCATTGCACGAGGATCGAGGAGAGAAAACCACCTTACATGCCCATTGTTTTTTGCTTTTAGAAGAATGCCGTTTAGTTTGTGTAAATGCTCCGTTTTGAATTCCAAGATGCATGATGTCTATATTCTGATTTGGCGGAAGAAGTTATGGAGATCTTCATGGATGATTTCATAGTGTATGGATCTAGTTTTGAGCAGTTTGCACTAACTTGGGGACATTACGCCCGAAAGGGAGTGCCGGGACGAATCTGGCTACGAGATTGGGAAAAATGCCACTTTGTAGTTCACGGAAGGAATTGTCCTAGGGCATGATTTACCCTTGACAGGGCTAGAAGTAGACTAAGAAAAAGTTCCAATCATAAGAAATCTAATGCCACCCACTACAGTAAAGGGAATTAGAATTTTCTTAGGACATGCTGGATTTTACAGAAGATTTATCATAGATTTCTCAAAAAATTGTGAGCCGCTATGCGATTGCTAGGAAAAAGATACTAAGTTCAATTTGATGAATCCTACGGGAATTTTTTGAAGATATCAAATCCGGACTAGTTGAAGCTCCCATCATGGCAAAGAGCAGTTAGACGAGAGATTTTGAAATCATGTGTGATGCGGAGTGATTTTGCAATGGGAGTTGTATTGGGGGCAAAAGGTGAAAAGGTGTTCAAAGGCCGCTATACTATGCGACAAAACCTTCAATGAAATTTCGAAAATTACTCTACTCTTGAAAGGAGATGTGTAATAGTATTTGCATGTAATGAAAATTTAGGCCATACAGGTTCCCATGTTATTATACACATAGATCTGTCATGACAATTAAAATGTCTATTAAGCAGAAGAAAGAAGCAAAGTCGGTACGATCGGTGGGTATTGTTATTACATGAATTTGATCTAGAAATAAATACAAGAAAGGTTGTGACAATGTAATAACTGATCACTTGTCAAGAGTGGAAAAACCTCTTTGTAAGAAGAAGAAAGTAGGCGAAAATTTTCGAGGATGAAGCGGTTATTCGAATTTGTCACTTAAATCCTGTGGTATCTACGTGTATGAACTTCAGCATATGAGATTATGCCACCATAATTCAGCTACTAGCAGATAAAAAAGCTATGGACTAATAGCAGTGTACATACGGGATGACCTAGCATTTAAAAGAGAAGGCGTCGATCATGTCGAGAAGATGTGCGGAAAGGTGAAATGAAAGCAAGATTTTACATGAATGTCATGCATCACCATATGAAGGACACTTTGCAGGAGATAAAACAGCCCACAAAATTCTCCACTCTGGATTTTATTGGCCTACTATTTTAAAGGACTATTTTGAATAGGTGAAGCTATGTGATCAATGCCAAAGAATGAAATATCGTGAGGCAGAAATGCCCCTACAATTATCACAGTGGTGCAACTATTTGATGTATGGGAATAGATTTTATGGGGCCTTTTCCGGCTTCATTTGAAATATACATACTCTAGGTGTGGTATGTATCAAAATGGAGTTGAAGCAACAGCTTGTCAAAAATGATGCTAACATAGTTGTGGGATTTTTACAAGGAATATTCGTGATTTGGGGACTGAGAACTATAATCAGTGATGGAGGAAGCCACTTTGCAAGGTGTTTGACAAACTCATGGGTAGATATGGTATCAAACACATTATGAGTTTGGCTTATCATCCTCAAACAAATGGGCAAGTTGAAATTTCCAACAGGGAGATAAAGAAAATTCTTGAAAGGCTTGTAAACTCAGATTATAAGGGTGGTCTACGAAACTTGATGATGCACTGCAGGCATACATGGCCTTTAAAACTCCCATTGGAATGTCCCCATACAGGCTTGTCTTTGAAAAACCTTGCCACCTACCTCTTGAGCTAGAATATAAAGCTATGTGGGCCATCAAGAAGCTAAATTTTGATTTCAAAGTTGCTAAAGACGAGAGGCTACTCCAGCTAAATGAATTGGAAGAGCTGAGAAATGAAGCCTATGATAGTGCTTGAATCTATAAGGATAAAACGAAGAAATGACATGATCAAAGGATTTTGAGGAGATAATTCAAGGCAAGAGATCAAGTCCTGTTATTCAACTCCAGACTAAGACTCTTTCCAGGGAAGCTTAAATCAAAATGGAGTGGACCATGCTCTGATGATATCAAGTACAACCTTTAGGGGCGGTGACACTTAGAACCAACAATCATGAGGAATTCAAAGTTAATGGTCAGAGATTAAAGCACTACCTTGGAGGAATACAAATGGAAGGAATGACTCTCTAGTTACGAATGAGAAAATTTGAGAGAAACATAAATATAGTAGCGACAAAGCCCGGCTAAAGACTAAAAATTGAGCAGCTTTGTGGAAGGCAATCCACATTAGTTTGTTTTAAGTTTTTCCCCTTATTCTTTTTGTGTGAAAGTTTTTTTTTTTTAATTGCTTTGTGTAATTAATTCATTACTGCTTGAAGAGTAAGTAAATTTTAATATTTTTCTTTTTTTAGTTTTGCGGGACAAGAATGTGCAAAGGAGGAGCATCTGATCAAACTTCCAATATCACGAGAGACAAAAGGAAATATCTCTTTTTGGAATTTATTTAAATTTTGTCTTCAATATAGCATGA